>CANUEP010028312.1:0-17633 GCA_947857235.1 Jatropha podagrica
ATTGAAGCTTTCAGAGTTTGGAGCTTCAACCTTATTCTGTGACAACGAGGCAGCTATTAGTATTGCTCAAAATCCGGTCCAGCATGACAAAACAAAACACATAGAAATCGATAGACACTTCATAAAAGAGAAGATCAATCATAGTGTCTTGAAGCTTTCTTATGTAACTTTAGATAATTAATTGACAAATGTCTTCACTAAAGGATTAAGTGGCAAAATCTTTCATAACTTAGTATGCAAGTTAGGCCTGCTCAATATTTATGCGCCAACTTGAGGGGGAGCGTTGTGATATATTGCTGTATGTATGAGTAGTATAGTTTAGGGTAAAGGGTAGCTTAGATATTTTGGAAATAGCCTACATCTATAAATAAGAGTGAATTGTATCTCATTGGTATGAAAGAAGTAATAAAAGCTCTCTCATTACACAGAAAATCAACAGAGCATTTAGGACAGACATAAAATTATAGTTGGGTTTCTATATGTTTGGCTATGCTTTATAAAGAAATGTGTCATGCAACAAATTATTCTGATGTGCAAAATTAGAGAATGTACAAAAATATTCAACTTTGGGCATGGGAACACCTTATAACAACTGCACTGTTATTTCGACAGTGCAAACCATATGAATCTAACACACCTTATGGTTTCAAGTAAATTTTTTAACCCATTATGTAGCTAATATTTGTATCTTAGTTTAAATAAATTATGCTTCGACATAGCATCAAAAAAAGAGTTTATTAATGTTCTAAATTATTTTGTCAAATGAATTTTGTCAAGTGAAAAATATAATTAAATGCATCGAATACAATGATGCATTCACTAAAGTGGCTACGATTCCAATTAGATAAAAACCACTTGAAGAGATACTTTAATTTATCTATTACATGCTATTTAATTGGAGGATGAATACTCAAATTTTGTTAACTAATTTAATATAAAGTTATTTTTTGTTTATAGATGTCTTGGCAACCATATACAAAGGTCGAAGGAACTTATTAGTACCATTGATTTGCTTCCACATTATAAAATAACATCTAACCTGAAAATAATTTGGGATGGATCAACCTATAATCAAAGATTATTTAACTATTCGGTACAATAAATGAAGAAATTCATACCGAAACTTATTCTATGCTTTAACATGACTCTTCATTTATAGAGTTTCCTTGTGTTTAAACATCAAAAGAACTACAGCAGTAAAAGAGATGTGAAATGACATCTAGACATATTCCAGTTGAAGCCCTGCTAGTAGACAGTATACTTCAAGTTCCTCCCCTGTGACATATAATTATTATGAAGGTTGTCGCACTATATGCTTGGCACATCATCTTCTGCACCACAACCTAAGTGAAGTGTGCCATCTATAGTGTTAGAAATGTTATTGAATATTCATTACACTCTGATGATGACAACCTGGCAAACCCATACTTCTTTCTTCAAAATAGGCGAGGCAACACCATTTCAACATATAGTATATGCATTTAATAGTTCTACATTTTTTGGCACATGTGATGGATCTACATATTATGCTAGGCATTCATTTAATGATTTATTTTAGATGATGGTTCAATAGACGTCTTACATTTTTCTAGCCCACAACAACCATCGGTGAATATGGTTCAAGCTACTTATATGAGTGTCGATATAAATATTAAGCATTGAAAAAAATATATATCAAACTATTAAATATGATGCAATAAGTCGAATCTACGTTGTAATAGGAGGCCTCTGATGTGTGGTATATGAGGACATATGGGTGGATATTGATATTATTAATTTTTCATGTATTAGTTATCAAAATATTTTTAACATAATACAAGTTCAACGTGAAGCACTTTATAGTAACTTTTAACTGTGTAAAAAAACTTATGTTGTTATTATTTAACTTGAAATAATTGTAAAAAACTTATGTTGTTATTATTTAACTTGAAATAATTGTAAACCAAAACTATTAGATCATACATGTGCTTTGATGAAAAAAAAATATTGAGTGAACAATTATTTTTTTTATTGAAATCACTAATTAATCTAGTAGACACTTAACAAAATACTATTTTTTTATATATTTTTTATTGATTAGTGGTCACATCTCATAGTTATACTAAAATTACCGAACTAATTATGTGTTTTAATGAAAAAGCAAATTGTTTTCATTTTGTATTTGAAACCACTAATTGAATTATTGATTTTAGTACAAAACAAAAATTATTATCTATTCATATAACTACTTTTTACTGATTGTTTGTCCGTGCGGGGTTACTGATTCTATTGCACTAAAACCACCAATTCAATTTGTGGTTCCAGTGCAATTCTCTCTCCATATTTAGATAAAAATTAGATTAATAAATAGTTTTGAAATGACATTAAATTAAGAAATAATTTTTTGGAGAGCATTGTCATTATTTTCATAGAAAGCCTTTGAAAGATGTGGTTGTGGTAGATAGGTCCGATAAGAAAAGGATGTTAAAAGTAAAAAAGGGCCATGTTTATTTTATTTTTTTACCATTTTATGTTAGTTAAATGTCATCTAGCCCGTTTTTTTATGCTTCACTCTTCTTAGGAGAATAAGGGCTTTAAGGTATTTAAATAAAATAAAACTAACAACTACAGTATCATAATAAATTACCCTCAAACTTTGAGGTGTCATAAGATTCTTCTTCTTTTTTTTTTTTTTTTAAGTTCGGAGACATACTTTAATTATATCATTTTTTTGTTTGATTATATACTTTAATTATATATTTTATTTTTTCGTTGCATTACATCTTTAATTATATTATATTTTTATATCACATTTTATTAGATAAAATAATCGTAACATGTAATCCCCTCGTAGCATGTAATCCCATCCATTGTGAATTGTTAGGTTGCTCAGTGTGCAAAATTATTATAACTGCTATCAATAATGCAAAACGAATAATATGCATTTTATACCGCAAAATCAACGTTAGAAAAACTGTCAAATGTTTCTATTAAAACGATTTGTAGTAGTTTTTCAGAGTTATTTAGGACGAAAAAACCAATGAAATATCAGAATATCCAAAATTGGTTATTGTTTTGCCCCTGCAATTTTATTTTTAAAAATTTTATGAAATACGGCTAATTTTTTAGTGAATCCATTTCAGTGAGCCGTAATAAATATAATCTAATCTAATCAATTATTATTTTTATGTTTGGTCAACTCGTAAACCCTAATGAAACGTAATGTTATTAGAGGTAATTTCTAATATAATATTTACACTAGAAATACTTTTAATCACGTTACATTACGGCTTACCAAACATAGCCTTTATGTGAACACAAAACATTGCATTTGATTATATTACATCACTGCTTCCCAAACGGAACCTTAATTCAGATAGATTCCATGTGTTTGTGAATAATTTTCCAAGGCAGACAGATAAGCCCATAGATTTCTTTCTTTGCTTGTCTCTTTTTTTTTTTTTTTTAAGTGAATAAAGAGTTAATGAGCATGGGAAAGTCATTACGAGGTGTTAAATTAGTTGAATTCAATTGATATTTACTCCCTCTCAGGATTGTAGACGAGCAAAAGATAATTCTAGTCGACAGTAGGAATTTACATTCAAAGATAAAATTCAGAAAGGGTGTAAGGGTGATCCAGAAGACGGGAGCACGACGCTGAGTAACAGGAATAGGTTATTCCTGCAATATTGTGTGAATTTTGGGCTGTCAAATGCGAATTCGTTTGACATCACCCTCGGGAACACTTACATCACTCACTCTGCCGGAACCAGCCGCCTGTACCTGCACCATCAGAAAAGAAATTACATGAGAACTCATTGCCATAATTCAATCTGTCAATGATCTTGTTATATTATATTCCGGGTCACATATTTAACAACCAAATCTGATGAACTGAATTATCACTTGCATCTTTTTCTCATTGTTACTTGCTTATAACAAGTGATCATAACAATTCCATCACTATTTAGCATATGCATCAATTAATTGCAATACAAGCAGGACCGAGAATTGGAAAATGTGATATAAAAAAAATTGGAGCAAAACAAGACAACAATGTGGTAAGAAAAAAAAATTCCTGTATTTTTAACATTATTTATCCTTTCTCTATCAAACATATATGGGCAAAATACATAATTTCACTCCTGAATTTCATTACTTTGATCTTTTGGCACGATTAAAATCTAATTAAACACTCCAATTTATAAAATTACACTTATTAAACACTTCAACTTGGACAATTATTTTATTAAACACTTCAACTTGTAAAATTAGATCAATTAAACACCTAATAAATAGTTGAAAACATGATAATATTATTATTCTAAAAATTATGCTAACTACATATCAAATCAATAAAAGTTCCATCTTTTGAAATTTTAAAATCTTTTTGTCATTCACTCCCTTATAATCTTAAAGATTGGCTATATAATCCGCTCTTGGTTTTTAGCTTCAGAATTAAGACTAATTGTACTGCTACATCTTCTCTTACTCTATTTTGAAAATCTCCTCATATTGGCTATCTCAAGTTTAATGTGGATGGTTTTTCTCACTGTAACCTAAGCCATCCAAGACGAGTGTTGTGCTTAAAAATGACAAAGGTTAAGTTAAATATGTGTGTCTGTGTGTATTGAGTTTTTAGGTCTAATGGAATCCAATGAAGTTGAATTTGACACTATTTCTAAAGCCATTGGAATTTATTATCATTTTACTCATAAAGAGTTTCCATTGATCATTGAATTTGATTATCATAATGCAAAGTGTTGGGTAAATTATAAAGAAAAAAGACATTGGAACTGGTGGCCTTTTTTTAATAGATTGGACTTCCTATGCTTATCATTATCAAACGTTAGTTTTATGCATATTTCAAAGTCAATGAATTCTCTTCCTGATATACTAGCAAAGAAGGGTGTGGATACTACTACTTTTTTTGCTTGGATTTAGTTTTGGCTAAAGCAACCCTTTCTTCAGTCAAAGAACTACTTAATCTATGTTATACCTTCTTAATATGTAAAATGAAATCATTGCAAAAGATTCTTTTATTCTAATCTCAAGACTAGGCTTCTTTCTATAACTTGTTTCATTCGTTTAGATGTAATATGGATAAGATTTTTTCACTAATCCTTCTCCAGCTATGTTGGGTGTATTGGAAAAGCCTATTGAATTAGGATTATTGCTGGAGTTTGATAAATTTTTCTTGAATTTTTAATAAAATTAATTTATTTTACTAATAAAAAAATCAATATTTTGCATACAAAAGCCAAGAACTCAAAAAATTATTATCGTTAGTATGTAAATGTGTTCAATGTTATCAAAATTTATAAATTTAAGTGAATAATATGCCATCCACAAATTTCAAGATGTCACATGTTTGAAGTTAAAGTTGAAATTGCAAAATTCAGAGGTGAATTTATGTATTTGGTTATATCAGAGCAGGTTAGAATTGGCATCTCCACATGTAAGTTCATATTTAATCAATGAGCAAAATGAAAATCTTGAACGTGAGATTAAATCTGTCCCCTCTTTGGTACCAGTCAAAAAGTAAAAATGGGCTTACAGATTCATCAGGAACAACAGCATATCTCTCCGATGGAGACACCCAGGTTTTCCCTGCAGCGTATCGTATAAAAACAAAATCCAAAGGATCAGTATAAATTGTCACAATAGCATGAAAGGAGAGAGAAGATGACAGTACAATACCTGATGACAGATCAACCATTGATGATTTTATCTGCTGTCCACCAGATCCATCAACACTTAATGCTTCTATTATCTTTGGTACATTCCTTTAAAAGTCAAACAAACGAAATTGCCAATTTATTATACAGAGATTAGAGCAATATTTCGGTCACCAGAATTTTATTCACAAATACATTTCAACTGAAGATTATACAACATCAGTTGGCAACATATGGTGGAAATTAATTGTTAGAACTGGCATTATGCTCATGTCGGTAAGCCAAAAACAGTCTACACAGACAAATATCCCCAAATTCTATAGAGGCCCGGTCTGATATCCCTGTTAACAAAAGCTTGGCAATTTGGCAAACATCATGCATCATCGAGTGCATTACAAGAATATCAAACTCAAGCTGAAAAATGAATGCTCTCCAATTAAGTTGGAAAACATTCGAAGATACGTCACTAAGAACTCTGAAAACATAAACACTTCCAGAAGCCGAATCACCTTGTCCCACAACAAGCTAAAGGATGCATTCTGATTTTTTGTCACATGTTCTTTTCATCCAGACTTAAATAGCAATCCATAAAGGAAAAAAAAAAAATAAAAGGAAAGGGCACAACTTCAAAGACTTTTTGGCGTCTATCCTACCATCGAGTTCTTTCCATTGCAGAAAAAACAAGTCTCCAAAGATTCTGGACAACCCACAAAAATAGTAAAAGGTCAATCCCTAATTCACTTCATAATGTAGAAGCAGGCTAGACTAAGTCTCATCATACTTGTAACATTAATACATAGGCTTCTTTTTTTCAGTTTCTACAAAAGGTTATTAGGATTGACCTTCCGCACAACTATAGTCCTGACAAAAGCCCTTACCCTGAGTGGCACTTTAAGTTTTCAAATTTTATTGAATAAGTGAAACTAATGATCTTAAGAATAAGAATATGATGCAAATGGAAAGGTTTACAAAGTGAACTTTCCAGAGGAATCAGAAGACAAAACTCCTATCTGCTTTATGAGATAATTAAACAGAACCCAACAAAACTAACAGGAAATTTAATTTTTCATTCTCCCAATTATTCCACAAAAGAGTACAGATGCCATGGGCCAAAATTAGGATAGGGGCTTTATTAAACACAAAAACATCAATAAAGATGATGAAAACCTTGTTGGCCATGACAAAAATCTTCAAGAAATAAATACGAAAGTCATCACCAACTTCATATTTAAAGAAAAAAGTGGAGAGTTGTAGCAAAAACCTAAGATACCAATTTCCACCAAGCTCTAGTGGGTAACATTTAGTCTTCACTTAGATCCCATTTGTCCATTGTAAGCATTCTTGCTCTTGATAACATACCATAGGGAATCACTCTCCATAGGAAAAAGACACAACTCCTCATCAGCTGGGTAATGATTTTGGATGCCAAATTTCCAATACCTAATCCCCCATGGATAATATGGACAACCAACATTTTTAAAAGATATAGAGTTTTTTTTTTTTTCCTTTTTTTTCTGGAAGGAGAGAAGGAGGGAGAGGATACGCAGTTGTTGGGATCCAACCCCTTAAATTATTAGATTTGGTTAAGAGTGCCAGACATAAGAGACCTACATCTAATATTGGTGGTGCAACCATTTCTGTACACTTTTCCCCCACCTTCTATGATAATACTGGTACCCATCCATTCTTATAGATTTACTTCAAGGTGGACTTGCAAAATTGTGCAGCTTCTAAAGTTCTTATCCACGCCACCACATCCATCATTCCTCTTAACTTAGCTCCTTCCCCTACATCTTGCCAATTACAACTATTTATCAAAATACAATGCATACTTGCTATGTCCATTCATTCCACCCAATTTCAAGAGCTCAAGTTCTAATTCTCGTCAAAATATTAACATTGACCTCTTTCTCATCCTCCTACTTTATTTTCTATCCCAACCTTTCGCCAAGCAAAATTATTTGAACGGAGCAAAGCAAGCATGACATCAATTACAAGCCAACTTTTAACAATAAGGATGAAGTGCAACTCGTTTCAGAATTCGATATTATCCAATCAAATATAATGAGCAAACTTAAGAACGATGCATCATTATCTACTAAATAAGAAGTCTGGCAAGTTTCAAAACTCTACATTCACTCATTAAATTTTCAGAATTCCTACATTAACATTAGGTTGCAATACTGAAAAACTATCAAAAATTATTTTCTATACGTAGTGCATTGGAAAATATTCATTTTATTTCAAGATATAGAACCATGAAACTATCCAGACTCATCAAAACTTCATATTTTTCTAATGCAAGAAAAGAATGGCATAAAAAACGGTAAACTACAATTGTTTTCTAAATTTGTTGGCAGCCAACAGTGGCCCTGATGACCAAAGAAAACAACCATTGATTAATAGACTTAATGATATGTATTTGTATAGCTCCCCTGTAGTATGCAGGAGCAAATTTGTAACTTTATCATTAATATGACTTAAGGGTATTTTGAATTATGAAACTGTCCAACCTTGTCCAGACTTCGTATTTTTCAAATGTAAGAAAAAAAAAATGGCATAAAAATTGGTAAACCATAAGCGTATTTTCCTTTTTTTTAAAAAAAAAAAAAAAAAATTGTTGGCTGCCAACGATGGCCCCTGATAATCAAGGATGACAGCCACTGATTAATGGACTAATTGACATGTACTTGTGTGGTTACCATGTAGTCTGCAGGAGCAAATTTGTAATTTTGTCACTAAGACAACTTGAGGGTACTTCGATACTTCAACTCAATTCTAGAGTGCAGGCTTTGGCATTATTTTACTCAGGTCATTAAAACACTACTCATTTATCATTGCAAATTATCTGGCAACTTGATGACCTTTCTGAGTTATTTTCTTACTTCTTTATATGCAAACCAACCAAACACACACAGGTACAGACAAGGAGAACAACAATAGCAAGAATTAGCCAATTTAGAATTCATTCAGAACAGAAAATATGCAGATATTTCTAAAAGTGTGTAGCTATATGCTATTACCGATCGATAGATTCTCCAAGACCGAGCTGTCCACTTGTACCTCTTCCCCAAGAAAAGACATTTTGGCGTTCAGTAACAGCAAGTGTATGCCTCCAGCCACATGAGATCTTAATTACTTTCTGACAAGTTCCCAAAAGCATACACATAAAAATGAAATATCAGACACCAAGAACAAGCTTCCCAAACAAGAAAACAAAAAGAAAAAAATCAATAGAATTGAAATATACATGGCATGAGCTATCTTAGTTCTGAGCTACAGTAACAAGAATGTACCTGGTCATGGGGAAATTTAACTTTTACAGGAGAACAATGGTCCACATTGTCACCAACTCCAATCTGTCCAAACTGTCCAAGCAAGAAAGATAAACCAACAAACATGTATACGTTTATCAAAGTAAATAAATTCACTGCGAAATAAGAAATGCAAACTAATTCAAACAATAAAACCAAAGAGACAAAATACAAATAGGAGATTGCTCTACATGTTTGCACGACCAATAGAGATATTAAATTCTCCCTTGTACTTTTCTATCTTTTACTTTTCTTAGTCCCTATATCAGTTGGTGCAAAAATGGCATCTTACATGGTTAAATGACTTTCTCTATGGCCAATGATTCACCAAGACCAACAAAACAGATTACCTCAGACAATAAAGAATCATTAGGTTGAAAATAAAAAATGATAAAAATTTTAAACCTTATTCCATCCCCAGCCATAAAGTTTCCCATCAGATGTCACTGCCATAGTGTGTCTCCATCCACCTGATACCTAGAAAAAAAAAAATTAAAAACAAGTGTAAATACATTGATTCTAAAGGGAAAAAAAAATCCATTTTAAGAATAATGATATCAATTATTCTCATCCTTTTCATCTAACAAGTGATTAGTATTCTCAGCTTCCAATTTGCTAAATATAGTGGAAATTGAAACAATCACAATTATCCTACAATCTGTCTAAGCAACTTTCTTGCTCACCAGAAGAGCAATAAATCAGCAGGAAGGCATAAAAAATGTATTATCAAAAAAGAAAATTGACTTTCACAATAACCCTTGACACAATGGGAAAGACTGTTAAGGAAAGTCACGAATTTGAATTATGCCTAATAAAACAGCATCTTCAAAAAAAAAAAAAAAAAAAAAAAGAGCAAAGGTGAAGGTTGCTTATGATTACCCTCACCACACCCTTGCAGCAGAGAGCCTTATGAACCAGGGATGCCCCTTTACTCTCACTTGAGAAGGAAGCCGCTCAATCATAGAGAAAATGTAAATAAAATTAGAAAAAGAGAAAAATCAGGAGTCCAAACAACTAACTTGATGACAATCAACAGTGAAGTTATAGTATAACAACTACTACAACCTCTAGAGACATTTCCAAACTTTTGGTAAATCCCATTGGTATTAATACAAGTACTCAAAAATGATAAATTACATATTTCACTGATCGTGATATAAATTCCACAATCGACAGATTTTTGGTTAAATCAATGAAAATTTACCACAGCACATCAACTTTTAGAACCTCTCACTAGATCCTGGGAGCAAAAAGGAAATGTTTCTTAAATTCTGAAAGGAAGTTACAGCCAAAAAGAAAGGTTTCTCCTCCACTCCAAACGGGCCTAAAGTATTGGTTGCAATTATCCAATTCATTACTGTACAGGATGTTATCATAATAACCCTTAACTTTTCCAATTTAAACAAGTCTATACTAGCAAGTGCATGAGCAAAAGTGGATAAAGAGAGAGAAACCAAAGGAAAGAAACTCACGCAACAACCTTACATAATGCTAGAACCATTTTTCATCATCCCATGAGACAGATCATTTATTGTTTAATTTCTCATTTATGGCATAATAAGTTAGCAACAGAAATGGATCCCACAGTAGAAGTGTACACATTCAACTCAAGCAGCAACTATAAAACTGCACCATTTTTGAATTTTATTATTCATTTATTGGGTCTCAATTAGCACATAAGCATAACATGATCGAATGTCATTTTTTTAGCTGGAAAATATTTCTAAGAAATTAGGATAATTTATCAAGCAAAGACACACTATGAAAATGATAGTCCCCAAAATCTGTGACGAGTAAATCCCTTGACTTGTGAAAATAAAAGAACAACCGAAAAAAGCACTTTAATGAAATGTTAGACCTTAAGTTCGCAATACAAAACACAACAGTATCCCAAATAACCGTGATAAATGGTAACAATAGTAATGTTTTCTGCAGAGGATAGCTCCATGGCTAAAGTTAGGATCCAATTTGAAAGTCACAGATTCAACGCATTAGGATGTGATATACCCTCTCCATACCACTACATAGTCGTTAATTGCCCCAAGAACTAAAGAAATTATTAATCAAGCTCAATTCCAGCAAAAAATAGTTATAATTGACTAAATGACCCATCAATCAATTCTCTGAATGATAAATGCTTACTTAGTCAATGTACCAAAAGAAAAGGATAAAGTTAGAAAAAATAATAACTCCTTAATTTTCTAAATCGACAAATAAAGTGGGCCAAACAAAAAAGAACCTTAAACAACAATTGCAATGGAGCGAAGGGAGTATGAGTTTATGTAATATTGCATTGTTTTATCAAACCATTAGACCGAAAAATCGATAATGCTGATGGTGCAGTCATGAAAGACAGAAACCTGAATACAAAAGGAAGGTACCTCATATGTCAAATTTTGACAGGAATTTATTCAATCTTACATCTGAATTGAAATTAAACGAACATGATTCAGCAAAAAATAACATAGGACCAAATCATTTTTCAGCATTCGGATGTGGCAAAGGGTTTATGTAATAATGCATTGTTTTAACCCAACCACTAGACCAAACAACCTGCTTCATAGACATATTCACAAACAAGAAACTATGCTCAGAGATATAAATTGCGACAAAAAATTCATGAGACAAAACAGGGGGATTTGACTATTGCTCAGTATTTTGCAGAATTTAGCAGGTTGTGGTAGGAACTGGATTATTAACAGGATTTACAAGCAAAATGTCCTGATGATACAACTCAAATTCAAAAGCTGATTGAAGTAGAATGTATGTATGATTTCCTGGCAGGCCTAAATAATGAGTATGATCAGATTCGTGTCCAAGTTCTTGGATGAGATAGTTTTCCATCTTTACGACAAGTATACTCTTTTGTACAGCAAGAGACTAGGAGAAGTGTCATGGTTCACAGGTCTATGGTTGATAACGTAGGGTTGATTGCTAATTCTACAAGAGAACAAAAGCGGGCTGCGAAGAGAGGTTCTTTAGATAAAGATAATTTATTTTGTGATTATTGTGGGAAGAATAGGCACACTAAGGAGTTCTGCTGGAAATTAAATGGACGCCCAACTAGAGGGTGTTGAGGGAAGAGAGTCAGTTCGTCTAGACTATAGGCACACGTATCTAATAGTGGAAAGGTCTGAGGAATCATCTACTGCTAGTAGCTTTTCTGATAGGGAAATTCAGTCCTTAAAATGATTGTTGTCATCACAGCTTGATTCTTCCTCATCAATTGCAACTTCTAATTTTGTTAATTCAGGTAATGCTTTTCTTACCTATCTTGCGAAAGTTGCAAAACCCTCTTGGATTATAGATTTAGGAGCAAATAAACATATAACATGCTCTATAAAACATTTTCTCACATATTCTAAGTATCAAGGCACAGAAAAAATTTATATTGCGGATGGCTCCTTTGTACCAATTTCTGGTACAAGTTCTATTGATTGTACTTCCAAGATTAAACTCTGTTCTGTTCTCCATGTTCCTCGATTTCCCATTAATTTGTTATCTGTTAGCTTAATCACAAAAGCGCTTAATTGCAAAGTAACTTTTTACCCTACTCATTATATTTTTCAGAAACCGAACACGGAGAGAACGATTGGCAGTGGTAACTTGCACAACGGGCTATATCTGTCGGATGACGTTTGTCGTTTTTCAAATCCGGATACCAGTCAAGCTTTGCTAGGAACTTTTAGAAATCCTTCCCATGAAGTTGTTCATTGGCATAAGAGATTAGGCCATCCCTCTTTTTCTATTTTAAGACGTTTATTTCCTGCTTTGGTTACTAAGTGTGATTTGGATTCTTTAGTATGTGATGCTTGTGAAGTTACCAAACACACTAGGCATTCTTATCCTCCAATTAATAATAAAAGCTTGATTTCTTTTGCCACTATTCACTCTGATGTATGGGGTCCTACTAAAACTGTCTCTCTTTCTGATTATAGATGGTTTGTGACCTTTATTGATTGTTGCACTAGATTAACTTGGTTTTTTGTGTTTTTAGAACTTTCATAAAATGATTCACATCCAATTTGATGCACATGTTAAAATTCTGATAATGGTACTGAATACACAAATCCAATTTTTCGTACCTATTTAGATTCTAATGGTATCATACATCAAATTAGTTGTGTCAATACTAGAGCTCAAAATGGGGTAGCTGAAAGGAAAAATAGGCATTTATTGGAAATAGCTAGGTTACTGATGTTCACTATGAATCTTTCCAAACCATATTGGAGAATGCAATTTTAACTGCTGCTTAACTTATCAATCGTATACCTCTTCGTACTTTGGATTTTAAAACTTCATTAGAGATTTTTCAAGAAAAAAAATTTTATATTGTGCCTCCTAAAGTCTTTAGTTGTGTTTGTTTTGTTCATCAGAATTGTCCAGGCAAATTAGATCCTATAGCCTTGAAGTGTGTTTGCTAGTGAAAGTTAATATAGAAAAAATATTACTTGTGTATTTCACCAATAAGGTCATATATATATATATATATATATATATATATATATATATATATATGTATATGTATACATATACATATATGTATATGTATACATATACATATATGTATATGTATACATATACATGTATATATATGTCTATATACATATATAAGAGATTATAAACCTATTAGGAATCTAACTCCTAGTAGAACTCTATTTACAACTAATCCTTAACACTCCCCTTCAAGTTGGAGCATAGATATTAATCATGCCCAACTTGTTACAAAGATAGTCAACCCGAGGTCTATTTAGAGCTTTTGTAAAGATATCTCCTAATTGTTCAGTCGTTTTAACATGCCCTGCAGAGATAACACCCTGTTGTATCTTTTCACAAATGAAATGACAATCAATCTCAATATGTTTCGTTCATGGAATGCCGGATTTGATGCAATGTGAAGAGCATCTTGATTATCACGCCATAATTTTACAGGCAAGGACGACTTGAAGCAAATTTCCTCTAGAATCCAAATCAATTCACAAGTAGATTGAGCCATAGCTCGATATTCTGATTCAACACTGGATCGTGTGACTACATTTTGTTTCTTGCTTCTCCACGATATCAAGTTTCCACCCACAAAGACAATATCCTGAAGTTGATCTCTATCAATCTTCAAACCTGCCCAATATCTAAAAAAGACTCAATGTCCAAATGCTTATGATTACTATAAACAAGCCACGACCCAAATTACCTTTCAAGTAGCACAAAATCTATCTTAAAGCTTCCCAATGGATAACAATATAAGAAGACATAAATTGGCTTCAGACGCTCCCAGAGCAAGTAATATCTGGATGTGTTACCGTAAAGTAATTCAATTTACCCACCAATCTTTTATACATCTCAGGATTATCAAATAGCTCACCATCAGTTGGAAGTTGTAAATTAGGAGTCATTGGAGCACTACATGGCTTGACATCCAGCTTTCCAGTTTCTTTTAGTAAATCAAGAACATACTTTCTTTGAGATAAGAAGATGCCACTCTTACATCTAGACATTTCAATACCTAAAAAATACTTCAATGATCCTAAGTCTTTTATCTGAAACTGAGTCTGAAGAAACGACTTGAGTGATGTAATGTTGGCTGAATCACTCCCTGTAATAACAATGTTATCAACATAAACCACAAGTAGAATCAAACCAGTCTTAGCACTTCTAAAAAATACAGAATGATCAAAAGTACTCTTCTACATGCCAAATTGGTGTACCACATCGCAAAATCTACCAAACCAAACTCGAGGACTCTGTTTTAAGCCATAAAGAGATTTGCGAAGTATACACACTTTACCCGACTACTCCTGAGCAACAAAGCCTGGCGGTTGCTCCATATAAACTTCCTCTTGCAAATCTCCATAAAGAAAAGCATTCTTAACATCCAGTTGATGTAAAAGCCAAGCAATATTAGCTGCTAAAGAAATAAGCAAACGAACAGAAGACAACTTGGCAACAAGAGAAAAAGTGTTAAGAGTAATCAACGCCATAAATCTAAGAATAACCCTTAGCAACTAAGCGAGCCTTGAGACGAGCAACGGACCCATCAAGATTCATTTTAAGGGTAAAAAACCATTTACACCCAATAGCTTTCTTACCTGCTGGGAGAGGCACAAGATCCAAATTATCATTAGTACCTAAAGCATCCATCTCCTCTTTCATTGCTGCACACCAACCTGGATGGGATAAAGCTTGAACAACAGTTTTAGGAGTAGAAACAGAGTCCAGGTTACTGACAAAACAACGAGATGAAGCAGAAAGACAATCGTAACAGACAAAAGAAGAGATAGGATAAGTACACTGGCGTTTACCTTTTTGAAGAGCAATGGGAAGGTCAAGGTCTGACTGAAGAGTAGATGGCACAGGCTCAGGTTGAGTAGAGGTAATTGGATCTTCTGTTGAAGTGGCTGGTGGGGGAAGTGAATCAAGAGTCCCTGGTCTTCTGGAATAAACCTGTTCAAAATGAGGGCAAGCAGATGCAGATGCAGGAGCAGCAGGTGCAGGAGCAGGAATAGGAGTAGGAGTAGGAGGGCTAGGAAGGTTCTGGATAATCTAGACTACAAGCTCATCATCCTCCCCCTCACTCTTATATATAGAAGAAGGAGAAGAAAAATAAGAAGTATTCTCAGAATGTGACATCTATAGAAACAAGATAACGGTCAAGATAGGAAGAGAAACAATGATACCCCTTTTGATGTCGAGAATACCCAAGGAAAACACAATGAAAGGACTTTGGATCTAATTTGGATACCCATGGACGAACATCACGAACAAAACAAGTACAACTAAAAATACGAGGTTCAATGGGAAATAAAAGCTTATAAGGAAACAATACATTGTAAGGAATTTCACCATTAAGCACAAAAGAAGGCATGCAATTGATCAAAAAACATGCAGTAGAAACAGCATAAATCCAAAAATGCTTAGGGACCTTCATCTGGAATAGAAGTGCCCTAGCAACCTCAAGAATATGTCTATTTTTTCTTTATGCAACCCCATTTTGACGAATATCAACACAAGATGTTTGATGAAGAATACCGTTCTGTAACATCTAAGATTGAAAGGAACTAGATAGATATTCTTTAGCATTATCACTTTGCAATATGCGAACAGAGGTATTAAATTGAGCTTTAATCTCAACACAAAAGGAACAAAAAAATGGAGAATATCTTAGAATGAGTTTTCATTAAAAATAACCAAGTAACACGAGAATAATCATCCACAAAGGTAACAAAGTACCTAAATCCAGTTTTAGAAATAACAGGACATGGACTCCAAACATCTGAATGAACTAACTCAAAAAGAGATGAAACTCGTTTATTGACTCAAGGAACTAAAGATAAACGATAATGTTTGGCAAATTGACAAGATTCACATTCTAAAATTGATAGAGACTGGAACTGCAGACACAACTTCTTTAAAGTTGACAATGAAGGATACCCCAAATAGCAATGAATCTCAAGAGGAGATAGAGCACCTGCACAGGCAAGAGATAATGAAATTGGTTCATCCAGAAGATAAAGGCCACGAGACTCACATCCTCTACCAATAATCCGCTTTGTCAAAAGATCCTGAAACACACAATAGGTAGGATAAAATTTAACACAACAATTCAGTATGCGGGTAAGTTTGCTAACAGACAATAGATTAAACAAAAAATGAGGCAAGCAAAAAACAGAAGACAATGGAAGAGATGGGATGGGATTAGCAGTGCTGACATACTTGACAGAATATGTGGACCCATCAGCCAAAGTAATATGACGATTAAATTATTCAGGTTCTTTTAATGAAGATAGAAGACTAGGGTTACCTGTCATGTGATTTGTGCAACCGGAATCAATGACCCACTTTGACGGGGTAGATACAAGACATGTATTAGGAGTACCTGAATTGGCAACAGCAGCAATCGAGGAATCAGCAAATTTAGAGTAACGGTATCTAGAGAGCTCCGCATACTCCGCAACAAAAATTGTTACAGTGTTGGCAAAAAAAGCAATTGCAGAATCTTGAGTGGCCACATTTGCCCTTGGCGGCTTATTTATCAATTTCTTGCAATATCGTTTAGTGTGACCAAGTTCAGGGCAATAATGGTGTTGTGATATATTACTGAATGTATAAGTAGTATAGTTTAGGGTAAAGGGTAGTTTAGGTATTTTGGAAATAGCCTATACCTATAAATAAGGGTGAATTGTATCTTATTTGATGAATGAAAGAAAAGCTCTCTTATTCCACATAAAATCAACATGGTATCAGAGCCTAAAACCCACCTTTCGTCAGCCCAAACATAGTAGAGAGAGAAAACAGTAGAGAGAGAAAAACCCTACAAGCTACTGCGACCAACAAGAGGGAGAGTGAACCGTCACCGCCCAGACCAGGTGAAAGAGGAGCCGCCGATCGGCCATCGCCCGCTTTCCAGTCACCAGCAGACGCCGCGCGTGAGCTCACGCGCCGCCGACAGTTCTGCCGGCTTCTTCACACGCCGGCGCGTGACGCTTACTCCAGCCACTCCTCCGGCAGCGGCTCACTCCAGCAGCGTCGCCTTGGTGTTGCGCCTCCTCCTAGGCCATTTTCCTGCACTGGTTCTCGTGTTTTTGGGGCTATCTTTTGGGTTGCACCCTTTTTCGGGTGTTTTTTTTCGATATTCAGACCTGATTTCAGTAGTTTTCTGCTGTTT
>CANUEP010028317.1:0-10806 GCA_947857235.1 Jatropha podagrica
TTACGAAATTTTCGTAGGAATTTCTTTAACATTATTTCTATATATAACAAAAAAAAAAAAAAAACAAAACACAAAACAAAATGTAAATTACTTGCCTCCTTATGGGAATTTAACCACTCTTAAATTGTGATCTAGCTTTAATAAGTGCTATAAGACGGTGCTCTGGCACCGATTGTGGCATCCGTCGTCTGGTTCTTCGGGATTAGGCGGCGGGTGTTACACCTGGAGTGCATCTTGGTGTCCAAAATTGCTTTGTGCACCACTAAGGTTGATTTATAAAAATAGACCCGACCCTTTTGTGGGGCCTATAAGTGGGCCTTATGGGGCTCATTAGGCGCCCACTTGCCACTTAAGCCCTAAATAGGGCAACACCCTCCCATTTGCCTAAAAATAGATGCCTTATGAGAGGAGTGAAGGGGTTGCTAATTTTGGAGAGAAGAGAAAGCCTTAGGTGGCTTAGCGAAACTCTTGAATTTTCATTTCTCGAACTCTCCCAACTCAAATCTCCAAAAATAAATCCATAAGAAATATTCAGATCATTGCCCAAGTATCAAGTTCATAAGGGGATCTTCATCATTTTCAAGCAAATCACAAGTTTTTCTTCAAAACAAGGTAAAAGTCTAAACTCATAATATTTATTTCCTTTCTACTTTAGTATTAAATTGTGTTTTTTAGTTAAAAGGTATGAATTTGTACCTCGACTTCGAGATCGAAGTGGGTCAAGCCTTTGACATTTAACACTTTGCTACCCCTACTCACGTGTTCAAATATTTACCTCCCTAAATTTAAACCTAGTTTTGTCTCTACTTAACACTTGCATTTTTATTCATCATATCGAGTGATTGTGTTTATATTGATTTGATATTGATTTATGGTTCTAGAAATATTTATGATTTTTTTATGTTTGTTATTTATGATTTGGAATTATAATGTAATTTTTTTTTGTAATTTGTAATGGATCCATATGGATCCTTATTATTATTGATTTTGTAAATATTTATTACAATTTATGTTTTAGTATTTGTATTTTGAGATTATAATATATTTTTATTATGTTTTGTAAAGGATCCATAAAGATCCATATTATTGCTTATTTATAATAATTTAAGGGGATTGGGAATTTATAGGTATAATGGGTAGATTGTATTTTAGGATTGTAATTCTTTTCTCCTCCCTCTTTCTTTGTGGTTGTTTATTTTATGCTTGATGTATGTTGGGTTTGTGATAATTTGTATGTTTGACATATTTTATAAAATTGCATAAAAGTATTTTACATCTCAATTTTTAATTAATCACAGTATTAACAAATTGTGAATATTCAAACAACTTGGAGACTAGTTTAAGCTAGGCGAAATATGCGCCTAACACCTTCACATTTTTGTACGCAGCTCCCGAACTCATCTTCGGTTAAAATTGAATTAATCGATTCCAAATAATTGATTAATTCAAGAATTTTTCCTCAGTTAGAGTGGTGACTAAAAAATAAAAATCCTTACCAAAGTTAGGAAACCATTTCATGAGGATCAAATGAGTTTGGTAAAAAAATTAATTTTATTAAAATAAATCAAACCCATTCGATTCGGTCTTCTCAAATGACTTTTGGGAAGACCATAAAATGGCAAAAAACCATTATCCTCATACCCCAGGGTGAAGTGCTTGGCCTAATGAAGCCTTAATCTTGCAACACCTGTAATTGCTATCTAGGCTCTTTTAGCTCCATTCCATATGGTGGCATAGATATAGGTTTTGTGCTGGGAATTAGATGAAAGCAAAATTCAATTTCTTGATCCATCACTTCTTATATCTTACGAGTTTTTGCAATACTAGTGTCTTTTACAAGCATTATATACCCCTACCAGTCTTTCTTTAACATTCTCCTAACACTGATAGCAGAAATTAAGTTGTAAGGAGCCATACTTTTATCTGTCTTATAAGTAAGCTTCAAGCATTCGATAGATTAAAAGTAACATCTTTACTCTTATAATGAATGACTTCATCATGCTTGGTTAACCAATCCATGCCCAAAATAACATCAAAATTCTATCACTTCTAAAACAATCGAATTTGCAGGCAAGTCTTTACCCTCAATAATAATAGGGCAATTTGAAATAACAGCATCAGTGAAAATAAGTTCACTTAGGGGTGTGAATATCAACAAAGGAATATGTAATCGTTCTAGCATCCTTTTTATCTTAGTAGCAAATTTAGGAGATATAAATGAATGGATAGCACTAGGGTCAAACAAAACTCATGCTTCAAAAGAATAAATAGTAATAATACCTGCTACCATAGAGCATGCCCTTATGTTAGATGAAAAAGTCGTGGTTGTCCACTATAGATTGCTGTGAAACTTGTCCTGAACTTTGATCTCTTCCTTTTCCAAAAGAACCATGACCGTGCTAGCCTAAAATTCTAGAACTTGATACAAAAGGTGGGCCTAGACATATTGCCCATAGAAGACTGAGATGGCATCGGTCATATTGGGAAAATCGGACAATCTCTAGCAAAATGTCCTATCTGATGACATTTAAAACAAGTATTGACATCAATATCACAAGCCCCTTGATGAAACTTTCTATAACAGATTGTTTTTCAGTGTCGTTAATAGTGATTTACTAGTCTGTGAATAGTACCATTAGTCCGAGATTTGGTATTATTTCGGTCCGAAAAAATTACCATTTTATTTAATATTTTTGGAGTATGTTTGCATGATTTAGGTGGGTAGAAAATATTTCATTAATATTTTTAGAAAATTGCAGCAACTAATAAATATTATTTTTAGTATAGTATATTAAGGAATAAATGAGGAATTATTTTTGTGAAGTTAATTTAATTAATTTGTGAGGTTAAATAATATTTGAGAGTATTTGAGAGAGAATTATTTGAGAAATATTTAGAGCCATTGGATGAGGTTACTTAGGACTTGATCTTAGCCATTCATTTGGCATAAAATTTGGAAGAAAAGTTTCACTTTGCTACTTAAGTTACCACCACTCATCAATACATTCTCTCTCCTCTCTTCTTCTCCACGGCATTTTCATCTCCTTCTTCGTCCTCCATTTCTTTCATTTTTCTACCATAAATCACCACTAAACAACCTAATTAAACCAAAGAATTGTGATTAATCCTTAAGAACTAAGTAGTAGGAGTTAAAATGTAGAGTTCCTAAGCTAGAGAATTGGAGTTGCCATTATTGGAGTTGTGATTTTTGGGTTTTGTGATTTTATAAGTAGAATTTAAGGTTTAGGCATGGAATTAATGCATTAAATCATGCTCCCTCTACCTTGTATGTTAATTTTTAATTTTGATGTTATTTTTCCTACTTGAAGAGGTTGGTGAACCTTCTCTTAAAGGAAAGGAAAAATCTTAAGAGAAGAGCTTTGTAAGCTCCTTCAGCTTCATTTTAAGGTTAGTGCACTAATAACTCTTTTCCCCTTTTATTTTCTTAAAGTTTCAAGTTTTAGGTTTTTGAATGATTTTTGTGAAGAATGTGAATTGTGTTGGCGAATGAGAATTTGGATGTTTTAATGTGATTTTGCTTGATTAATAAGCATGAAAGAATGCTTAAAAGGGAAGCAAAGCACTACCTTCCCCTTGAACCAAGAGAGGCCGAACTTCCTTAGGAGGAAAGGCCCTTGGTTTTGTTTCATGTTTTGTGTTTCTTTGGTTTTTAATGTGATCTTGAGTGGCCTTCTTCATGAGTAATGTGATTAATTTGGAAAGAAGCACTTTCCTTTTGAATTGGAAGAAGGGGGCTGAACCTAGGAGGGTGAAGGACACTTTGTGTTCTTTGATTTTCATGCTTAATTTGGACTTATATGAGCTTGTAAATAAGTAAATTAATGGTAGTTGAAACCTCCCTTTTTAAATGTTAATGTTTAAGCATTTGCTAAACTTAAAGAAAGCTAGAAATGTGTAAAAATAAACTTGAAAGATTAAATGTGTTAAGTAGAGTTTTTAATGTTTTAACTAAGTATATTTGACTTGAAATATGGTGGTTGATGTGAGGGAAACTCTTTCCCTTTTGATGGCCTATAGAGGCCGAACCACCCTTAGGTGGTAAGGCATGGTTTTTCTCTTTTTAAAGCTTAGTTATATACTTGTTTTGTCATTTTGAGTATATATTTTGAGTAAGAATCCTTGAATTCTATAAATATAAGAAATGGGAATTTTCTATACAAGTTGTAAGTTAAGTGATTTTGACGTAATAAGTGTTAATTATAAAATGTTTTGGACAAGAAATGGTGAATGAGAAGTAAGATTATTTGTGGAAGAATGGATTTATTTTGGGCTCTACTATACATGATTGAAATG
The DNA here is from genome assembly GCA_947857235.1 of Jatropha podagrica. Lineage (NCBI taxonomy): Eukaryota > Viridiplantae > Streptophyta > Magnoliopsida > Malpighiales > Euphorbiaceae > Jatropha > Jatropha podagrica. The sequence goes on from CANUEP010028317.1 coordinate 4,315, forward strand.
TGGTATGATGAGATTTATTGTGATATGTGAGCATGCTCGGGTTATCAGCCCATTCTGTTTAGAGGAGTTATGATCATATGCTAGGGTTATCAGCTCTTATAAATAGGCGGACACACTTATTATTTGTAGTAGTGCTTGCACAGGCCACGATGGTGCTTTCATAGGCCACGATTGTGTGATTGGTGGATGGTGCTTCCATAGGCAGCGGTGGCGCTTCCATAGGCAACGGTGACACTTCCACAGGCCATGATTGTGTGATTGGTGGGTGGCGCGAAAACAGGCCATGATCCAATCTACTTACATTTATTCGATATTGGTACGAGCCTTAATAAAAAAAGCGAAATTTTATTTCATTATAAAGAAACCAGAAATATATTGGTATTTGTGATATTTTATTATTTATATTGAATTTGGTATAAAATTTTAAGGTGTGAATTTCTTTAGGTTGGTCGAAATATTGGATTTTATTAGCAAGTTTTCAGTGCTTAATATGTATATTATGATTTAAGTATTTTTTTTCAAAGATATTTGTGATTTATTATTTTGTTATTTTAATTTATAATTATTTAGCACCACTGAGTCTTCCACTTAGTGCGATGATTTTTATCACGCATAGGTTGTGAGCTGTGGGTACTACGTGAAGACCAAAGAGGTAACATCAGATAGCTTTTGGGTAGAATCATATAGTAGGATGAAATTTTTGGCATGTATAATATTATTGTAAAAAGTATTGGAGTTATAAATATTAATATTGTAAAATAATGAGATTCACAGTTATATAAGTATTATTATTTGATTATATATTTAGTGTATGAATGATGAAATATAAGTTTTTGGTATAAATGGTGAAATATTATGTTGGTAATTAATTGAATTAATATAACCTGTAAAAGTATTGCGTGATTTTTGTAATAATTTGGAGTTGAGGTTTGGAGGTTGATATTAGAAGTGCGTAAATTTTCTTTGTGTGGCAAGTAAACTTTTAGGGGAAACTTTTGCGAAATTTTTGTAGGAATTATCTTAAACTTTATTTTAAAATTTTTAAATTACTTGCCTCCTTATTAAAATCTAACCACTTCTAATATATGATTTAGAGTTAGTGAGTGACATAATACGGTGCTCTGGCACCGAATGTGGCATCCGTTGGCTGGTCCTTTGGGATTAGGCGGTGGATTTTACACTTTCCACATCTATGACAAGCTACTGCACTGAATTTACTTTTAAAGCTAAATCTATATCCATTACTAGAGCTACCGTTAAAAATGCCTCTTTTCTGCTTAAATTTCTTCTTGTCTCTCATTTTACTAAGATTACCCCTACTTTGAAATTGAGAACCTTAAAATTGTGTACCTACAACAAAAGATCCTGTTACTCTTGATACACTAAAACTCTCTGATGGTACTATAGTACTACTACCTCTTTTACCTAAGATTACCCCATTAGAAATATTCTATATTTGTCTAGTAGAATCAATTACAGCACTAAATCCTGATCTCTTTGTTGAAACAAGGTTGCATAGGTAGCATTCATTCCATTAATAAACATATATATCTTAGTACTTTCATATGGAATAGACCGTGGAGCAAATATGCTCAATTTTATAAACTTGGTGGCATATTCATCAATTAACATATTTCCCTAAACTAAGACTCAAATTCCCTCATTTTGCTTTTGGTGCCCCCAGATACAAATCGGTTCATAAAGAGTGCAAAAAAATATTCCGAAGTCATTCCATTAAAGGAAGGCTGAGCATAATTCTTAAACCAAATTTTAGCTTATACCTTCCATCTTACGGCCTGCAAATACAATAGACCTCTCATCACTACAACGTAGTACAACACAAAACTCTCTAATTCTAGCTAAAACTGAGTGAGCATCCTCAATCCTTAAAAACTTTGGCGCCTTATATCTAAAAAATCTATCGTAAAAGTTATCATCAGCTGGTCTTAGACCAAATAGTGGTAGTGGGGGAGGTGGAGGTGGAGGTGGAGGTGGAACTTGCTAATGAGGTGGCGCTACTGGATCAGCTATATGGGGAGCTATCTATTGCTGTTGTTGTGCCTAACGTACATGTGCCTGAAAGAATTATTGTTATTGTATCAACATTTTATTCATAGCAATTATAGCCTATTGGAGTCCAGTTGCTGGGGTGTTTACTTCTGGTGGATTTATATTCACATCTTCATCCTTATGGTTTTCTACCTTGCAACGCCTAATTAGGGCTGGATACCAGAAGGAAGCCTGATCTAGAGCATCTTGCTCCACATTATCAGATGCTCTCCTAGTATTCATCATATTGAAATTGAAGCATAAATATAAATCAATAAAAACATAACAAGTCATATTCTATACAATATAAAGTTCTATCTCCTAATATAATTTCTATGATATCAATTTAAAGATGACAATGCCAAATTTAAGAGGCAAGGAAAACACTTCAAGAAGTGACATGAATAGCTCTGGAGTTACCACTAGAAAAATGATATTATGCTTTGATACTAACTTTATCACTATCCCAAATTGTGGGCCAGATTGGCACTAGGACTAGGTAAGCTTAAGGCCTATAGTAACCCTAATTTACGAAAACCTATTTCTTTTAAGGACTCACTCTAGGAACAATAAGCCCATATTTTGATGTTATTTAATTATTTTGTCAAATTATATCTCTGGCTCAACTTCAATATCTTAAATAATTTGTAGCTCGAGCCTGTATATATATATATATATATTGTACAATTCATGTCATTCACAATATGGGCAAACTAGTTTGTTCATAACCTTTAAAAAGGCAATTAGAAAATAATTCACAAGTTTACTTACCAGCACACTATTAATTTTTACATAATAAAATGTAAACAAAACATCCTAACTTGGGAGCCTAATGAATGGATGCGGATTGTTCATACACAAAATATTATATATTTTAACATTATCAAAAATTGAAAATTACTATTGTGTCTATGAAGAAGGATGTAGAACTGATTTGGATTAGCAAAATGTCTACCTCATGGAAAAAATTTAAAGAAAAAGGGTGAGTTTCACAAACTCAGTGAATAATAATAGATAATGTATAACCCAAACAGTCTCATAAAATGCTTTTCAAATTTATATAATGACCAAACAATTAATAAAGCGTGTGTCACGACATCAACATATTCAAAGATATCACCTTTAAGTAATCACATCAAATGGAGATTAGTCAGTGGTGTCATAAAACCCCCCAACAAGCTGTCCTCGCACATGGCCTGTCCTCCATATGTGTGCACTATGGAGTCGATTTCCCATACATTGCCAACTAGTGTAATCCTCACTTGACTAGTTCTTTCAATGTCTTTCATCATTACCAACAAGTGCCCATCCTATGTTTTACCATATTATCCATATCATACATCATCAAATGCATACGGGGAGTGCTGATCTCCCATACCTGACTAATAGTCCTGGACCGTCCTCACAATCCCATAATGACTCACTTCATCCCAATTCCACTCGAAAATAAGGCACATCATTATCACATCACAAGCAATCCAAGTAGTTCATTCAATATAATAGATCATATCGATAATTAATATGCAACACATGAGTGTAATTATGGGTATATGATTATATCATACTTGTATAGTTGTAGTATTATACTTATATGGTAGATAATGATAACAATAATTATATTTCACCAACATTATATTAACATTTGAAGATAAAAGCTGAGTATTGAATATATTTAGATAATATGAGGTGAATGATGCATATATGCAGATAATGGTATTCATTTATTATTACTCACAATGATAGCTGAAAAATAAGTTTTAATTAAGACATATATAAAAGAAAATAACATCGGACAAATGAATTTTCCTTGAATGAGAATTTAAGGAATAAATTTAATATATATTTACTTAAATATCTAATTGCTTTAATAAATTTGATTTCTATCGAAATTCTTGCAATATTTCTCTAAAAATTGGACTTTCCACTTGTTTCAACATTAATAATCTAATATCCTTATCAATTACTTTTCACACATCCCATTGATCAGGCAATCAATCAATTCAAAAATCCAATTGTCATAAATAGTAACTTATATTCAACTCATAGCTTATAAATTAAAATGAATCTTCACTCTAATCTCTGTACACCCTTGCATATTATTTTAGGTCGGCCTCTTAAAATCAATAACTTCTATCAACTTATTGTATCTTTACAAATAACCTAATTCACCACCATCACCTTAATTCATATTATATAATCTTAATCCTGAAATAATTGCTACCTTTCTATCAATAAATTTCTGTTTTTACGAAAATTATTTTTCGTCTCCAAACAAGTCATATAACACTACATAATTAATTTACTTCCTCATTTTGTCCTCAATCCTCAAAATTCATTAAAAGGATATATTTCTATTTTTATTTATGAATTAGACTCAATCAAGATTATGGTTTCCTTAATTATATATATTCCTTTCCTATTTTCATGGTCCAATCTTAATTTTTGATTTAAACCAAATTACACCAAATCCTCCTTAAATCCATGCTATAATCCCCATCAATAACTATTATCAGAATTCCTCAATTAAATTTATTTAGAACTAATTATTAATTAATTAAGGTTCTCCAATCGAATCAATACTTTACAATATATTGGTCAATACCAAAAATTAAATTAAAATGACTAGCCGCAAAATGCTAGAAATTAATTTATTTTATGGGGAAATAATAAAAAATAGTATCAATACCAAAAACACACAATGTTGGAAAGTATTTGGTTAGAGTTTATGGCGATGGTGGCTATGCTTGTTGGAATAGGGAGAGAGAGAGAGAGAGAGAGAGAGAGAGAGAATGGAGCTCCTGTGTCGACTATAATAAAGGATTCGATACTCGCCTAAGTTGTAATGCTTACTAGAGTCTCAAGCAAGAGAGAGAGTGACATCAATTGGTGGCGGTCAACAGCTGAGATCATTAAGAGCGGTGATCGAAATAGGGACATAGGTGCTGTTGAGTTTGCTGAGAACGAACAGGAGAAAGAGGAACTTGAAGGCAGTGTGGTGGCGTGATGAAGGCTAATCAAGCCTATTTAGGAGAGAGAGGGCTGAGAGTTGAGTGGTGCTGGGAAAGAAGAAAGAAAGATAAAGAAGAGAAGATGAAAAGAAAAAGAAATGAAAAAAGGGTTTCTAGGGCTTTTTGCATTATTTCGGTTTGATTCGAACTGGTTTTACCCAATTCATTGATTGATTTACAAGTTTTCACCTAGTTTTCAGATAATTCAAACTAGTTTATAGGTCCAATTTGGCAATAACAAAATTATTTTTGCTAAATTTCATTGGTTAAGATTTACTTTTAAATTTTTAAATGAGAAATCATAGAAATTGGATTTTTGGGTTATTTGATAAAGTACGAGCTATTTTAATGAGATACATTTTGTTGAGGTGTATATACACAAGAGGACTGATGAAGAGTACCTTGAGAAGACATAAACTCGTTAAATGATTGAACTTCCCTAATGCCTTCAACTTCAGTTCGTGAACCATTAGATAGGTTTGCAGAAGGGGTGACAATAGAGAAACACTAAGTGTTTCATTATTATAAATATGATAAGAAGAACCACAGTCAAGAACCCAAGGATCTTTACTTGTAGATTTAGCTAAATAAGCAACTGAAGAGCTAGACCGAGATACCGATGATGGCTGATGTAATGCTTGCTGTTTGACAACTTGGAAGTGTACATACTTATCATAATCAAATCCTATCCAAATGACCGAATTACCTAATGCACCAGGCAAAGAAAGGATTCCAGCTCCATTACTATGAACCATATGAGCTACTGATCGTATGGTTATGGTGGTTTACCATGGATGTTCAATAAGTCTCCCAGGATGACTAGATTTATCAATTACTATAATGTCTTTATTTATTTCCTTTTCATTTTTTATTACCATTCTATACAATAAACATAGTTGCTTCAATATTACTGGGTCAACTAGTAGGTCAATATAAGGCAATAGGAAATTGTCCTTAGAACAGGCCTTATTTAGATCCCTATAGTTTACACACATGCCGACCTTTCCACCTTTTCTTAGTATTGACATTATATTGGCTAGCTATGATGGCCATGTGATCGACTCAATAAACTCATTATCCAGTAGCTTAATGACTTCTTCTTTGATCTTCAAAGACCACTCAGGTTTTAGTGTCCTTGGGTTCTGTTTAATTGGCTATTTATGCTCATACGTTGAAATCTTATGTGAAGCCATGGTTGGATCACTACCTCTCATGTCTTCAACTTTCCACGCAAAAAAGAGAAAGGAGAGATGAAATTTGTAAGCCCTAACTGTGAACACTCAATTTTTTCAGGCTCAAAAGCCTATTTTCCCGGACTGCAAACAGCCCGGCTGGACCAAAGGCCATTTTGGAAATACATCGAAAGTATGCCAACATGGTACTTGAAACGTCCGGAAAATTACGAGGATCGCAGAACTGGTCCCGGAATATCTTT
>CANUEP010028335.1:0-39905 GCA_947857235.1 Jatropha podagrica
TGTAAATTACTTGCCTCCTTCTGGCAATTTAACCACTCTTAATTTGTGATCTAGCTTTAATAAGTGACATAAGATGGTGCTCCGGCACCGATTGTGGCAACCGTCGTCTGTTTCTTCGGGATTAGGCGGCGGGTGTTACAAAAATAATCCATATGGATAATATATATCGATATATGGCGATAAGTATAATAATAAAAATAACTTTAATATTACGAAATTAAAACAACTTGCAGTTTTGCAGGCTTTGCAATGATGAATGTCTTTATTTGTGATACCTTTGATATTGTACCTATCTTTAATAATTTTAATCAAATGAAAATTATTCTCTCTTTGAGCTACTTAACTTTGATTGTCGTAAATCACAAATCCTTCTTTTAAATAATTGTGGTAGAACAATCGTGTTGATAATGTATTATAAAATAATATAACATTAGGGAGAAGAAAGAAAAAGAATAGAGAGTAAAATATGGGAGAAAATACGAGAAAGTATTATTATTGATGAGAAGTCATTATATATAGTTACATAAGCGAAACCCAAATAGAGTCCTCAACAAATTAGAAAGATATAGTTCGCAGTAATTAAGACTATAGACTTCTAGTTCATATAGGACATCCACTTATTTCATAACAAGTTCTAGTTTTGTTCAATTTCATGAACACTATTTTCTTTCAAGTCAATCATATTTAGGATATAAAAAAATATTAAAAAAATTAAAAATGCATAATCAAGAGACTATCTATTTATTGCAAATGAGATATAAATCTCTTACTAAATTAAAGTGATAGTGGTTACAAATTAATTCAATAACGAAAAAAATAAAAAATAACAAATTTTATTAAGAAAGAAACTCTTTTAAGAACTCAATACACAATAAGAAATAAATTATATTAAAAAATTATTAATTTGAATTTTAAAATAATCCTAAAAATGCTATAATTTAATTAAATTTGATTTTAATTGACCAAAAAAATAGAGCCAAGTCAATAAATGAAAATTACAAAAAAAAAAAAAAACATATTATGATCTAATATTGATTAGTTAATTACTTTATTCAAGTATTCTATTTCTCTATTGTTATAAGTTGCAAATTTAAAATAAATAAATAAATTAGCTAAATAATACAAAAAAGATTACATAAATTTAATGTTATATCTTCTTCAAATAAACCCACAATTTTTTCTATAACCATAAAAAAAAGTATAACTTTTCTTTATTATTATATGTATTTATTTATTTAAAAATAATATTTAGAATTTATATCAAATGAAATAATAAAATGTAATTCTTTTTTTTTTGTCTTAGAATTATATCATGCTTCCACCGAGTTTACTCAAAAAGGGATAAAGTGCTCTCAGCAAGTATTTGCTTCTTTCATAAGGATTAAACCATCAACCTCACTTAAGGAAAACATTGTTGAATCACTCATTCAAACACTCATTGATATAAAATGTAATTTTTGAATTGCCCACGACTAAGATTATTTTAGGATATTCTAAATTTCATTAAGGGCGATATCTAAAATTCTACGCTTTCCCTCTGCTTTACTTCCATATTTATATATAATATATATACTATGGTGCTTCCGCAAATTTAAAATTTGAATGAGATTAGAAGTTAATTTTAGGGCATAAAATGATATTTAAATAATTAATATATGTTTGTATCACACGTACATGACTACAGTTCTAGAATCGCTGGTTTCGACTTTCAAATGGTTGATTTCAGTTATAAGAAAAATGGAACCGAAAATGAACTGCTTTCAAGTGGCCTTTAAGACAGTTTTAGAATAGTCAGTTTTAATTATGTTTCGATTTAAAATTCGATTTCTTTTTTAAATTTGTAGTTTGAATAAATAATAATAATAAATTAACTATTTAAAAGCATTAAATCAATTTAATAAAATTTCTTAAATTTTATTTTGAAAATTACAATGAAAAGCAGATTAGGAATTCCTTTTAGAATATTTTTTTATGGAACCTCCCATTTTAAATCAAAATCATCAACTCTAATTTAAAAAATGAAGAACTAAACCGAATATTAAGTGCATGATTTATGATTTGAAACCAGAAAACATTGACCATCATTTATTACCAATTTTAACTAATTCAGTATTAACTTAATACGGAAATATGCTCATTCCTAATCAGCGGAAATTTTCATTAACAAGTTAGAAAATCCATTAAAGTCAATTTACAATGGTGTTAACTTACCGCTTATTTGAAACAAATGAATAATGATTTTAAAATTTATTTATAAATGAATTTATCATGTTCGGTATGTTACAATTTAAAATAAGAAATTCAATTGAATTCCACACAATTATATTTGGAACAATTCTTAAATGAAAATTCATTTATTTTTTTCTTCTAAAATACCCTTAACATAATAATTTAATAAAAAAATAATAAAGACCAATTTATATTTATTATATACAATATCATAACTTTTTATTTTTCTACTAAAATATAAATAATAAATTTTATATAAATAATACACTTACATTCCACACTAGCTAATTAATTAATTATATAAATAAAAATATAATATATAAAATAATTATAACATTCATCATAATAGTTATTTTTAATTTATATAAAATTTATTTGTTCAAGAAAAAAAAAAGGTATAAAATGTCTTCTCATTTAACTCATTAATTTAGAAACTACAAAAATGTTTGAAAAAGTTATTATTATCATTAATTATACTTGAAAACATTAGTGCATATGACAAAGACTGTAGTTTCGTGCTAATAACTATGAAGTCCAAAAAGAAAAAAAAAACAAAAAAAAAGAAAGGAAATATTTCAATTCATAGATGAGCAGTTTTGTCAAATAAAATTTAATAATTTATTATTACGATCAAGTTTGATAAAATAAATAAGTTAAATAAGTAAAAAAATTAAAAAATTGAATTTTTAGAAGAAAAAGGTAGTCTTGTCACAAAAAATTAGAGTGTTTAGTTTTGTGGAATTCATTTGAAAATTCCACCAATTTTTGTAAGATTTGGTGTAGTTACAATCAATTTCGTTGAATTGAATTGCTGAAATTGAAATCTACTTTTTTTTTTTTTAATTTCAAACACAAAAACTTGAATTTTTAAATAAATTTTATAAAATTTTATAAAATTTATTTATTCGAAACGGACTCTTAATGTATAAGCATGGAGCTTATTTTTCCCATATGCAGAACTTGAACCCATGGCCAAACTATTGGGTCTGAAATTCATTTTTTGGGCTAAGGACAACCATGAATTTTTATTTTTCTTAAATTGAAATTGAAATCTGCTGTTTAAATGGAACAGGATTTTTCTTGAAAAATATTCACGATTAATTATATTTTAAAATAGTAATTTGAAAATTAAAAATGAAATTTTGGAATATAAAATTTATTTTACATATCAATTTTTTAAAAAATATATTTCATTCTTAATTCTGAATAATATTTAAAAATTTTATTTCAAATTAAAACTTCAATTTGAAAATTCGATTTGATATGGAATATACCAAATTAGATTCCATCCCGTGTATGAGACGGTTTTTATGTCTATCTCATAATCATGAGACAAATTTTTAATACTAAATTATTAAATTAGTAAGTGAGTTTTTTTTTATCGTATTAACTCAGCAGTTAAACTATAAAGTAATTAATCGAAAGATATTTAAACTTTTGTTTGGATGGAAATATTTTTTAAAAAAAATAATTATGAAAAATATTTAAAAAATGTATTTTTCTTTATTTGGAAAATGAAGAAAAATATTGAAATAAATAATATTTACTTATTTTCCATGGGACTCTATATATTTTGAATTTCTTCGATCTGAAGAGAAAATAATGGAGAAATGAGAATCTCACTCATTTTTATTAAATTAACAAATAATTTAAATTACATTTTATTATTTAAAATTAAATGAGAGAATAATTGTCAATTTTTTATAATAACATATTTTTTTCTTTTAAAATTTTATCCAAATAAAGAAAAATAAATTTATTTTTTTATTATATCCAAGCATAAAAGTAAAAGATAAATATGCAAAGAAAATTCATAATTTCTCGTTATTTTAATAATATTTATAATATTTTATATATTTTTACAACATCATTAAAAAATAATAAAATAATCGTTAAATGTATTATAAATATCCGAATCCGTTTAAATACCTGATTAAAAATTTAGGTATCCAAACCTATATAAAAATTCACCTTTAATAACCGAATTTGTCCCAAACTCGATTATAATTATCTGTTTAAATACTCAAATCCGTTTACATTAATATATATATATATATATATATATATATATATATATATATATATAATTATAGCATTAATATAATTAAAAATGGTGTATATATATATAATTTTCTTTACAAAAATAATTATTTTAAATATTTTTAGAATATTAATTAAACGGATAACAAGTAGCGAGTACCCGAGTCCTTGAACCTAATCCAAACTTAATACGGTAGTAAAAATACTATCCGAATTTATCCCATACTTATTTATTCGCTACTCAAATTTACCAAAATCATATCGGATCTTATTGATAACCTACCTAGTCAATTAAAATTATCATCTCTAACTGAGATATGTTTTCTTAAGTATCATGCGAATCTTTTCACTAACAATAGCAAAAATCATATATGATATGACCTATATAAAAAAAATGCAGACAAACTATTGATGTATTTTCAATAATGATAGTAACTTTTAGAATTTAACTAATGATAATAATTTTTAGAATTTAACTAATTATATAGAAATAAGAAATAAGATATTTTTTATTTATATATTTATAATTTTTTATAAATAATTATTTATTTATTTAAAATATTAATATATTATTTATTATGTATAAAGTGTCATGAGTATATAGATGTCTTACTTGTTTAAAAATTATTAAATAATGTACATTTCAGTATCTTGTGTTCCGTATCCGTACAACTTAACTTCTAATATATGAGATTACTTCATATATTAAGATAATCAATTAAGATTTTTTTAAATTTATTTTCATTTCTTTGAAATAAAAAATTAAATCTTTTTATTTATTTTATGTTTATAATTTATTACAAGTGATTATTTATTTATTTAAAATATTAATGTATTACTTGTTCTGTGTTGTGTGTTCTAAAAGTGTCGATGTCATATTTTTTTAAAAATTATCATATCTCATATGTTCTCATATATTATGTCTTGTGTTCATGCAACGTAACTCCTAATATATGAGACTACTGCATACATTAAGCTAATCGACCAAGTTTCTTTTTTAATTAGTAATTAAAAATGAAATGTCTTTTTTAATTTGTTTTTATGTTAATGAAATAAGTTCTTTTTTATTTTATATTTATAATTTATTACAAATGATTATTTATTTATTCGAAATATTAATGTATTACTTATTTTGTATATTGTGTGTTAAGCATATACATATTTTAGTTGTTCACAAATTATCATATTATGTATATTCTTATATCTTGTATCTCGTATCCATGCAACATAGCTTCTAGTATATGAGACTAATCCATATACCAAGCCAATCAATTAAGAATTTTTTAATTACCGGTAAAAATCAAGCTTTTTTGAATTTATTTTTATCTAATTGAAATAAGAAATTAAGATTTTTTATTTTATATTTATAATTTATTACAAATGATTGTTTATTTATTTAAAATATTAATAAATTGCTTATTATGTATAATTTATTATAAGTATATCGATGTCCTACTTATTTAAAAATTATCATATCATGTGCATTCTCATATTTTTGTCTTACATCCGTGTAACCTAGCTCTTGATATATGAGATTACTCCATATACAGTGGAACCTCGATAAATTAATAACCTCGCTAAAATAATAATTTTTTCTGGTCCCGAGTCAGGACCAACGTGATAAATTAATAATTCACCAAATTTATAAGATAATACAAATAAATAAATAAATTCATATAGGTCTCATTTGACATATAAATTAATAATTCATGATCTGTATCAAAATATTTTGTACATAATTCATAACTAAACTAAGCAGATTTTTGAAAATATAAATCTAATGTTACATGTTTCTTTTTAAAATTAATATCACCTTGAATCTCATTTCTAACCTTTCTTAGAGTATTAAAAAAATCCGGTGTAGAATTCTCATATTGTAAAATGAATTAATTTAAGGTGATTGTTGTTTTTAGAACATCTTTGAGCGAAACTTGTTCTAATTTCACACTATCATCTTCCACTTCATCTTCTATTTTCTTTTTTTATTATATTTAATTTGCTATATAATCTATTTATACATTTTATTGAGATATGTATGAAATATTGAAAATTTATCAATGAAAATATATGAATTTAGTTAATATGCATGATTAATACTTAATATATATAAATTAGTATTCACATATATCTAGGTCAGATTCTCATTGTAGAGATATAAGTTATACTCTATAAATTAATAATTATTAATTTATGCGATTAATTAATGTCTCGCTAAATTAATAAAATTTTATGGTCTCAACATTATTAATATAAAGGTTCGACTGTACCAAACTAATTAATCAAGGTGTTTTTTTAATTACCAATAAAAAGTGAAGTGTTTTTTTTCTTTAAATTTATTTTCATGTCATTGAAATAAAAAATTAGTTTTTTTATTTATTTTAAGTTTATAATTTATTATAAATAATTATTTATTTATTTATTTAAAATATTAATATATTACTTATTATGTATTATGTGTCTTAAAATTGTGGATGTCGTATTTTTTAAAAAATTATCGTATCTTATATGTTCTCATATTTCGTTTGCTATAGTTATGATTTATTATAAATGATTGTTTATTTACTTTAAATTTTAATATATTATTTATTTAGTGTAACGTGTTCTAAGCATGTGAATATTTTACTTTTAAAAATTATTTTTGTAATGAATTACTTATTAATTGTTTTATAATAAAAATAAATTTATATTAATATATTAATATATTAGTGTTAGTGATAATCTTTTGTATAAATATTAACCTTAATTTTATTTTATATTTATAATTTGTTATAAATAATTATTTATTTATTTAAAATGTTAATATATTACTTATTATGTGTAATGTGTCATAAGTATATAAATGTCCTACTTATTTAAAAATTATTAAATTATATACATTTTTGTATCTTATCTCCCATATCCGTGCAACTTGACTACTGATATATGAGACTACTCCATATACCAAGCTAATCAATCAATGTGTTTTTTTAATTATCAATAAAAAGTGAAGTGGCTTTTTCTTTAAATTTGTTTTCATGTCATTGAAATAAGAAATTAAATTTTTATTTATTTTATGTTTATAATTTATTATAAATGATTATTTATTTATTTAAAATATTAATATATTACTTATTTTGTATTGTGTATCCTAAGATTATGATGCCGTATTTTTTTTAAAAATTATCGTATTTCATGCGTTCTTATATCTCGTGTCCTGTGTCCGTGCAATCTAACTCCTGACATATGAGACTACTTCATGTATCAAACTAATCAATCAAGATTTTTTTAATTACTAATTAAAAATAAAATGTATTTTTTTAATTTGTTTTGTCATTGAAATTAGAGATTAAGTTTTATTTTATTTTATATTTATGATTTATTATAAATTATTGTATATTTACTTAAAATATTAATGTATTATTTATTTAGTATAGTGTGTCCTTAACACATTAATATCTTACTTTTTAAAAATTATTTTTGTAAGCGTGTGGATTACTTATTAATTATTTTATAACAAAAAATAAATTTATATTAAGATATTAAGATATCAGTGTTAGTGATAATCTTTTTTATAGATATTAATTTATTGCAAATGATTATTTATTTATTTAAAATATTTATATATTACTTATTATGTGTAATGTGTGATACGTATATAGATATCCTATTTGTTTAAAAATTATTAAATCATATACATTCTGTATCTTGTGTTCTGTTCCCGTGCAACATAGCTCCTGATATATGAAACAACTGGATACACCAAGTTAATCAATCAATGCATTTTTTTAATTATCAATAAAAAGTGAAGTGTTTTTTTCTTTAAATTTGTTTTCATGTCATTGAAATAAGAAATTAAGTTTTTTATTTATTTTATGTTTATAATTTATTACAAATGATTATTTATTTATTTAAAATATTAATGTATTACTTGTTCTATATTTTTGTCCTAAGAGTGTGGATGTCGTACTTTTTAAAAAATTATCGTATCTTGCACATTCTCATATCTATTGTCCTGTGTCCATGCAATCTAACTTCTGACATATGAGATTACTTCATACATCAAGTTAATCAACCAAGATTTTTTTTTAATTACTAATTAAAAATGAAGTGTATATTTTAAATTTATTTTTGTTTCGTTGAAATAAGAAATTAAGTTTTATTTTATTTTATATTTATGATTTCTTATAAATGATTGTATATTTGCTTAAAATATTAATATATTATTTAGTTAGTGTAGCGTGTTCTAAGCGTGTGAATGCGTTACTTTTTAAAAAATTATATCCGTAAGCGTGTAGATTATTTATTTTGATATATTTGTGTTACAGATAATCTTTTTTATAGATATTAATATAT
Source organism: Jatropha podagrica (assembly GCA_947857235.1). NCBI lineage: Eukaryota > Viridiplantae > Streptophyta > Magnoliopsida > Malpighiales > Euphorbiaceae > Jatropha > Jatropha podagrica. The sequence goes on from CANUEP010028335.1 coordinate 8,602, forward strand.
TAATATTAATATATCTTACTTATTAATTATTTTCTAATAAAAAATAAATTTATATTAATATATTAGTGCTAGAGATAATTTTTTTTATAGATATTATTTTGATAAATATATTATCTAAAATAACTTATCTTTTTATAATTGTATTTTATTTTCTTACAACTGTCTTAAATAATTATTGTCCTCGTTTGGCTTTTTCAGAAGCTCATACTTGGCATCTTTACAATGCAAATTGCTCTGTTTTTAAATATATATAGATATGTAAATAATATTTTTCTTTTACTATCAAATATAAATAAGTCAAACATGAACATTATAAAACACGTGATGTGATAACATAAGGATTTTAGGATAAAGATAAAGTTGTAAAAAAAATTTAATAAAAAGAGTAAAATGTTAAATGTTAGGTTGGATAACGTTTTAGAAAACGCTCTATATGTCTTTGAAAAGGATTCTGAAAAATCTAAAAGGCAGATTGGATTACATTTTATTTATCAAAATTCAGACTTGTATTTTAATTGGATATTCAAATGCCAATTATGGAGGTGATCTTATGAATTTAAATCCACTTTGGGTTCTGCTTTCTTACTAGATAATAAATCTTTCCCACGGAAAATAATGATTAAATTTTAATGAATTGTTGGTTATAGGTGAAAAGCTAAATTAGTAGAGGAAATAAAATTTCATAGATTATTTAAGACATTTTGATTATTATAATCAACATGAGAAACAAAGTAAATAATGAACAATTAGTTTGAGTCGATTTCATAAAAATTCATCGGTTGAATTTCATTGAATTGATATAGTAAAAGGAATCAAAACTGATCAAAATGACTAGTTTGATTGGATTCGATTTAAATTTTAATTTTGGCTTGGTCTATCATACAAAAGCTTCTATTTGCATTTTTTTTCCTGAATTCGGAATCGACTATTTACTCACCTGCATCAATAATGAATCCATGGAAGTAAACCTGAAATCGAGCTTAATCAATAGTTTCACTCTGAACTTTTCAAATAGTTGCAATTTCACTGTAAATTGACTTTTGTACCCTAGACACCATGAACTTATCAACCTAATTGCAATTACACCCAATTTACTTTTAGAGTGCAATTATAATTTAAAAGTGAATTAAAATACCATAAACTTATCAATTTATTGCAATTTTACCATAAAAACAAATTAATGTTTAATTATAATTAAAGATATATAAAAATGAACTCCATAACCAATTCAAACTTAGTTAAATCCAATACATAACATTTCATTAAAAGAAAGAATTTATCATTTGCCTCTTTTATCCTTCCACTTATTGTCTTTCTTCCTTAGAAAATTAAAAATCACCGTATTTATTTCGTTGTCCTACGAAGTGTAACTTTGAATTAATATCTAACACATTATTTTTACATCTTAAAATTGATTTAATTTTAAAATCAAAGACGCAATATTGATTTTTTTTATTATATGAATACTTGCATTTGATTTTATTATTTATTGTTTAAAACACTTGCATTGGTTATAGAGTCCATTTTTTACATAGTTTTAATTATAAATCTAACCTTAATTTATTTTTAGAGTGAAATTGCAATAAATAAATAAGTTCAGGGTACTCTAATTCACTTTTAGGATGCAATTACATCCTAAAAGCAAAATAAGGTGTAATTGCAACTAATTTCCTCAAATCATGCGGCTAGATTTACTCGTAACCCAATCCAAGTGTATCTCTATTTTGATGTTTGTGAATGAAAATTATATTTAATTTAACTTTAGAGCTTATCTGTACAGAATTTATTTCTAATATTTTAATATTAGTATTATGTTATGAAATTATATTTTAATATTTCTAATATGGACTGAAAGTCCATATTTTTAATTATTGTGAACTCTATTTTTCTAATTTGTATAAAACTTTATTAAAGTTCTATTATATATGTGTGTGTGCGCGCACTTCCGCGCGTGTAATTTCTCGTCAATAATAAAAATACTCTTGTATTCTTTCTATTCTCTCTTTATTTTTCTCTCTATTTTCTATTATTTTATAATATATTGCTGCTTTTAAAATTAATAGTATTTAGTTGTTTTTGTAGCGTTTCATGGCTAAATGTTGCATGAGTTAACTTTTTATAAAACACTACTCTAATTTTTAAAAATTAATACAAATTCTATATTACCGAATAAATTTTTAAATAGCATTCAATATTTTAACTGGTAAAACTCTAAAAACTATTGTGGAATACAATCTATATGTTGATTATGATGAGATGAAAAAATAATTTTTTAATTTTTTAAGTAATATAATATTTAACTCATCGTTTCTCTCCATCATGTCAGAAGGTTTTTTCCTCTAATTTTTTTTTATTCTTTTAAACGTTAAAAATGGAAAATATCAATAAAGCTATTTAAAAAGGGTTAGATTGAAGAAATAAAATGTGAAAACAAAAAGAAATAAAATACAAAATTAATGGTTTATGCTATGGATTATTTTAACAAATAGAAGCGACCACTTGAGTTATGGAATGAACTCTTTTGCAGAAGCAATGCAAACAGGGCAAGATAGACAAAGGCAAGCATCCAAGTAAAGAAACGCAAATTCAAATTCAGAGAAAAACCCTAATTTGAAGCTTTAAAACAAATCTGAAATCAAAATTTAAAATAAACAAAATATAAACTGCCAAGACACAAAATTCAGATTAAAATTCAAATCATTTATCTCACCAGCAGTATACATGGGTCAAGCTTGAGAGTGTTTACCTATTAAGCAACGCTCCGAATCATAAGTAACGACTTCCAAGCAAAGCAACGATAACCATCCTCTTCGCTTCGTAGAATACAATGATAATAATGGAGGTACAAAGGTTTTGTGAGAAACGAGTTTTCATTTTGAGAAGAACGTGACTTTTCGTTTTTCCTCAATTGCAATGCCAAAAAGGTGATCCACATCAGATAAGGGCGTTTTAGTATTTTTTTTTTCTGATTTTAACGTTTAAAACCAGCTATGATTTTTAAGTAAATTGATTTATAAAATAAAAATATCCTTTAATATGATTTTTAAATCACGGTTCATCGGCTATACGATTAAATGTGAAATTTGAGCAGAAAAAATGTAAAAGAGAAATTTGATAAAATGTTGATCGAAAACGGTTAGCTGATCACTATTGGTATTTAGTAAAATGTTGACAATGATTGCTGTTAAAATGTACGAGCACATAATTATTTTTATATATTATGATGTATAATATATATAAAATTTATTTTAATTTAAAGTGAATATATTATTTTTTATTTTAATATATTATATTAATAAAATAGTCATTAAAAATTATAAAATAATATTTTTAATTTAAAGTGAATATCTTATTTTTTATTTTAATGTATTATATAATAAAATAATAATTAAAAATTTTAAAGTAATATTTTAAATAAATTATTTATACATAACTACAAATAAAATGATCATAAAAAATATCAATTTGAAAAAAAAAAATTTATTAGCAATTACTTTTATGAGGTTAATAAAGTCTAAAATAGTATGATTATAAATTAGGTAACAGTTGATTAAAAAACACTCTAAAATCTAGTTGATTAAGACTTTTATAAGCTGTTGATTAAAAAATTTACTAAACACTTACAATATAGCTATTAAGTATCAAATCATTATTAGCTGTATGAAATAGTTGAACCAAACTCTTTAAAACATGTTTTAATACCTTCAGCCCTTTTCTCTTTCTTTATACATGAAATAAAATAGCATGAAATTACTATAATTAATTAATTACTCAATTGACACGAAATGAATATACTAAATTTTGAAGAGAATGTTACTGGCAAAAGATTATCAAACCATGAAAGTCTCAATTACCATCTCTAATCATTTTCCTTTTATTATTTTTTCAAGTGTTCTTATCAACGAAAACAATGATACAAAGTCCCCAATTAAATTTTATTTCAATCAAAGCTACTGTTAATGCTTGCATTCAGGAAGGAATTATGGTGTACTGTAATCATCAATCCTATTGAAGTTTAAAATACATTTTTCAACTATTCAATATGTGTTTAATCGATTTAATTTTATAATATTACGAAAAAAATGCATTTTAGAGATCGACGTTCTGTTGCTGCTAAATAGTGACAGAACCGCTACCGCTGGCGAGAGAAAATTCTTGTGAAACCTTTAGTAGTGTACCGACCGCATCAACTACCACCAGCGACTGATTTAGCAACAGATTTGACGATCGAATTTACATCTGTAGCTAATTTCGCGCCAAGAATTGGCCCCAACCAGTGCTACAGAATAGTGACTCCCTAGTGATTACATAGCCATCAACATATATTTGGTTGTCATATTTGGAACCTACTATTTGGTGGGAATTAGTAGCTATGAAATATCGACCAGTCTCCGATCATTGTGATGAACAAAATTTCATTATAATCAGCGACTGATTAGTGAGACTGATAAGGTCTCACGTGTCTCTCTCTCTCTCTCTCCCTCTCTATCTCACTTTGTCTGGCAGGTTTCGATACAGGTAGCCGGCATTTTGGTGTTGGCCGCTGCCGCCTCCGTCAAGCAGCAGCACCACACTGCAGTAAGTTTTCTTTTTCTTTTTCTTTTTTTTTTTTTCTGTATTTACAATTTTAACATGATTTTTATTGTTTTTTTTTTTAAAGTTTTTTATTTACATTTATATTTTATGTCAATTATGATTGTGAAATGTTGTTTTTTCATTGAAGATGGTTATGTTTTGGTTATTTGTTTGTTTTATTGATTGTTAGTTTGATTTTTGTTAATTGTTGATTCTAGTTTCTCTATAATCTCAGTTTTAGATTAGTTTTTTTTTTTTTCTTTTAGGTAGTTTGTTTGAGTGTTAATTTGTTGGCAGGGACATGTTTGTGAAATCCGTTAACGCATGTGTAGTCATTTGATTCATTCAACTCTTCTCCACTTCTCAAATCATTATTAAACTTGAAGTCAATTCAATATGGATCATCATTTCTTTTGCAATGCACTCACAGCAAGGGGAAACTGCTCGGTCCTGCACTTGGATATGTAATTACTTCAATGCTTTTCCAATTCCCAGCTCAAGATTTAAATCTGGGCCTTTTCAGACCCATATAATTTAAAGCCCATAAAAACTAGTTAAAGGTCAAATGTTGCCCCTCCGGAGTAGATTCAAATGTCGATTGAGTGAACAACGAGATTTCAAGCTACATTGCAACTGAGATGGTTATTTCAACATGAAATAAATTCAGCAGGTCATTAAACGACAATAGCACAACATCATATTGTACTGGGAATATTTAAACTCAACTGCAATATAATTACAGCCTTCTTAATATTTCTAACATAATTTCTTCCATCGAAATTTAACCCATCAACGGACAGATTATATTGACTAAAATTTACAGACGCCAATACATATACCAAATAACAGACCAACCAAGAAGATGGCTATGAAACTTCAGAAATATTTTTCCGACCCTGCAAATTATAATTGCTGATTCACCCCGTACTTCCACTTCAACTTCGTGAGAATCTATATTTACACCAAAATTTGATATTATATATTCAATCTATTCATCGTTTCTTGCTTCAGATCTTGCCATGCTGGATTCCAAATTCGCTCCTGCATACCCAGTTGGGGACAAACCCAAACTTGCGACCGAGCCTAAAACGGATAAAAGGGCCCTAAGTCAAATAAATAAAATGTATTCTAGATAAATTTTTCGCCATACCGAGCCCTAATGAGAGAAAGTTTCAAGCGTAAATAGTACATCACTTACTGAGCTTAAGTAGCTTTGAGCCATAGTGCTAACCTTTTATGAAAGCTTAAATTGATCCCAGCCCCAACACTCATCATTTACAGAGCTTAAGCAGCTCCAAACCCTAGTGTTCACTTGAAATATCTGAAAATTTTAATTTTAAAAATTTTTCTTTTAAATTTTAAATATAACACTCTAACTAATAAAATTATACTACATGTTTATTCGAACTGAAAATCAGTTAAATTTGTCCAAAAATTACTCGATAAATTGTTAAATTCGAACTAAATTATTAAATTGGACTGATTTAATTCAAATTAAATCTTAATTAAATATTTTTACTGGGTGGCACAGTGCGCCACTGTTTGAATTTCAAAAGGACGGTTTGTCTCTTGCAATTATTGGCTTAATTTTTCTTTCCCTTTCTTTTCATTGTCTAATTGATAGTATTTTTAATCTTAATCCTCCATTCTCCTTCTTCTTCACGACACCTTTCTCCTTCTCACAATTTCTTAGCCTCTCACTCAGCCCTCTCTCTCAACTCTCCCTCAACTCTTCTCTGCGAGCCAGCCACTGCTAGGACCGCCGCGCCGCGCCACCACCACTGCAGCCTTGACAGCAGCAACGCCGGCCACCTGCCTCCCTCCTCTTTCTTACGTCGCGCCACCAGTAGCTCCTCATTAATTTAAATATTTTTTTTTTATATAGTTGATTTTATTATTGATGGTTTTGTGGTTGATTTGTTGATTTGGTTGATTAAATTTTTTTAGTTGTGTGGTTGATTGATTTATTAAGTTTGATATTAGGCAATATGTGTTGATAGTAATTGATTTAAGCAAGGAATTGTGAGTAGTTAATTATAGGATTTTTAATTAATTATTGGGTTGACAAATATTAAATTAGTGGAGGATATTGAATTATTATGGATTAATTATGGTTAAAATCAATTAATTATAAGAGCCGTATAATTAAAATTAAAGGATCTGATTAATTAGATCAAATTGTGCTCACGATGAATTTTATTGGGTTATAGACATTATGGATGGATTTTATTATTAAGGTTTGAATATGTTAAAATTATTGTTAATTGATAGTTGATGGATTTGGACAAATTGGTACAATAAATAAATACTGCATATATACAGTAGATTAGGCTTAAGTATTAAACACTGGGTTTTAGTTAAATGAATTATATTAGGATTGATTCAAGTTAATAAAGGATTGAGATTAATTAATTAGAATTTAATTAGTGGATTTTAGTGAATTTAGATTAATTGGAGAATTAGTTGAATTACTAAGGTTTGGTTAAATAAAATAAGTTGTGGTCGATGAAATTAAAGTAATTTGAGTTAGAGGAGGATTACAAGATTATTCAATCAATTAGAATATGGATTAGTAAATATTAAGTTAGGAAGAAGGTTTTACTAAATTAAAGTAATTTAGGTTATTGAAATAAATATAATTAAAGGAGTTTACGAGAATTATTGCAGATATGAAAATGAATTTTTTGGTGGAATTGATGGAATATTTGTTGTGGATTAAATGCTGAATTATTGGTGTACTTGCATTGAATTATGAAATTATAGATGGTTAATTAACAAATAAAATAATCGGTATAATTTTATGGTGATTAGAATTAAAGGATTAAGTGAATAAATATAGACAGATATTTTTGTGAATATTAAGAAAAAGATAAGGTAAATAAATTATATTACTGATAAGCATATGAAAACTGTAAATAAATTAAGTAAGAAAGAAAATTATTGATGAAAGGATGATATTTAGAATTGAACTAGTATTGTGTGAATTCTAATGGTAGTAAACTTAAATTATTTTTGAAGGCTATAATAGAAAGTAGAATTAATTAATATTTAGCAGGTAAATAATGCAGAGTTTGGATTGGTTCTAACCGTTAGGTTAGAATAAAATTTATTAGATTAATTTTCTATTTTCTTTGTTTTAGTTTGAGGTCTAACAAATTATTTTCTTCTTTATATTTTTAATTTCTTAGATCGTTCGAGTTCATTCACTGCTCTTCCGAATCAAAATCAGAATTAAAATTTGAAAATCTTACAAGCACTGTGAGTAATAAGAAATAACGCATGATATGCATTCATGGCATCATGATTTTATATCATTATAATTTTACTACATTATATCATTATATATTTTTATATAAATTATATTATGTTATTATTTAAATATTGTATTATTATATTGTGCATATTATTTATCTGTTGATTTGACATTGGATGAATTGCTGATTAAATGTATTGTGATATGAACTGCTTTGTTTGGATGGAATTAGGATCACGTGGATCACCATGAGATTGTGAGGGCAGCCTGTGATACCGTCGGCCAGGTATGAGAAGATCGGCGCTCCCATGTGCATCTGATAATATGTTGATATTATATGGATAACCACAAGGTGATCTCCTAGTGGTATGGAAAAGAAAAGAGAATATGAAATAGAATAATTAAATGAAATAATAAGAGGGTTAGTCAAGTGAAAATTAGACCAGTTGGCCAGGTATGGGGGATCGGCTCCCTAGTGCACATGTATGAGAGGATGACCCATGTGAGAGGACGGCTCATCAGGAGTTTCGATGATGCCACAGAATAATTTTCACGTGGTTGATTATTTGAAGGTGAAATATTTGTGAAAGTTGATATTGTGCCATATGCATGACTGATTGAGTGAGCATTTTAGAAAATTTAGATGTATTGTGTGTGATTGTTTGGTTATGTATTATTTATTATTATTCACTGAGTTGTAAAAATCACCCCCCTTACCCAACATTTCAGGAAGTAGGAGTTCTCTTCAAGACGGTTAAAGCTCTGTAATCTTCTCTGCAGAACTACAAAAATATATTTTTGAATTTATGCATTTATTTAAATAACGTATTGCTACTATAAGCAATTATCAATTTTTGGTTATTTTTGGACTTCGTAGTTATAGGTTGTGAGTATTTTTAATGGCATTTTATGGCAATCTATTATGTAAGATATGATGTTAATTATATATTTGGCGTGCTTGTATGACCAAAAACCATGGTATAATTGATATGTATCTTTATCGGGCTTGGGATTATGATGATTAATTGTGAGATTTATTATTGGGCCGAGGTTTTTCGATTACTGATTCATACGGGTAATTTTAATTGGGCTTATTATTAATAGAGAATAGATAAACTCGTGTGGATTCTATAATTCAGGCTTACTATGAGCCTTGAGAGCTTTAAGTTTACTTAGGTCCTAGTATCGGTTTGGCCTATGATTTTAGGTCGTGACATCACCATTACCAAGCTTAAGTATCTATGAACCTTTATGCTTATCATTTAAGTTGAACTTAATCGTGCTTGCTATGAAATTTTTCAAGCCTAAAAGTTTAGAATTAACTATCGAGACTTAAGAAACTCAAAATCAGAAATTCGAAAAGAAAAATCTGAGCTTATAATATCCTTAGTCTAAGAAGTTCAAAATTAACTATTTAGACTTAAGAAGTTCAATAGTAGAAATTTTAAAAGAAAGTCCTAAGCTCATAATATTGTGAACCTAAAAGGCTATGAATAATAGTAAGTAAAATAACTATGAAGCGTAAAAAGTTTTGGTTAGAACTTCGAAAATTCAAATTCCGAACTATTATATTCTGAGCATAAAAAGTCCTGATTAAAATAAACGAGCATAAGCAGCTCACTCAAAGCACTGAAGCTAGTATCGGGCTTAAGTAACTCAATTAAAGCATATATGCATAAAATGAAAAGCCAAGAAAAGAAAGAATCATGTCTTGAGCAAATAATTGAACATACTATTGCCATCTAGCTATCCAAAAAACTTGAAATTGGACATAAATATTCAACACTTGTGGGTATACGTATGATAGAATATACAATAAACAATGACTGAAGAGTAATAAACTTAGTGAGAAAGTAATAAATTTCTCAACTTTCACATATATTGGCTATGCCTGCCTGTTCCAAAAAATTTTCAAAGGCCAGATTGAACCCTCAAGTTCAACATCCGAATTCAGCTCAACTTCCGTTATTTCTTATAGCAATAAAAACTTTAACCGTTCCGTAAAATGTCGTATCCGTTGCAAATTTTTGAACCATCCATTTTGGGGCAGTTCTTTATGCACACAAATCCATTCCAATCCAGGTTCGATTGCGGTTCAAACCGGCCCTGCATCCAATTACGTAATCATTGGGGTGCGCAAATTGGATATATCGTTTGATTTATCACAATTATGACGATCTTTCAAGTTAACACAAGATCTCAACCATACACCTAGATGGTGACATGTGGATCCAATGGTCATATAGACAAGTTAAAAGTTTACTGGGCCACATAAAATACACAATTTTAAAATCAACGGCCCGTCATCTTGATGAACGGTTAAAATCGAAGCAGCTTCATTTCATCACAAAAGAAAGAATCCACATCACCGTAACCTTGCTCCATTAATTTGTTACTTCCTCTCTCGCGACTCCTCTTTTCGCAAAGCATTCATGTTCTCATCGACACATCTTCATATCGAGCTCTGTAGTCCAATTAACAGAAAGTGTTTCTTTTCTTCTGTATTTTGTATTCTGGGTTTGATCCAGAAACACCGACCAAATAGAAATTGTCCAGTGGGTTTGGGATTTGCATTTGGATTCTGGGATTTGGAGGAGAGCTGACTCTCTCTCACTGTTTTTCTTATTTTCAATAGAGATATTGAAACCATGGAGGCTTATAAAAGATGGGTTAGAAGAAATAAAGATTACGTGCACTCGCTTGAATCTCTTGCCAATGTATGAACAAATCTATAAAACATTTAGTTATTGCTTTTATTATTTGGACTTTCTATTCTGTTGGTTGAAATGTTAGTTTTATGAATTGGTATGGAATTTTATTTGTAGGTCTATATATGATGATATTTGACATGGGTATTGGGAATTTTTATGCAGGGATTGACATGGCTTCTTCCTGAGAGGTTTTCTGCTTCAGAAATAGGCCCAGAAGCAGGTTTTGTGAAACTTTGGTAACATTTGGCTTCTTCTTTTGAACTAAGGATTAATGGGGTTTTCATTTCCTTTTCATATTTTTATATAAGAATTATGAAAATTGTTGGGAAAATAATTATTAAATTTGACATGTTAAATTCATTTTTTTCTATTTCTTCACTTCTGTTGGGTTTGTTGAATGTAATTTTGTTGCATTTTACATTCCAGAAAATTACGAATTTTAAGTTTCAAATAACTTCACTTTTCCTTCCTAGCCAATAAACAGACTAGTTTATTTTTTCGTACTCTTTTATTGTCTGAATTGTCGAATTGAGCAATTTAGTCATTATTCTGCAGTAACTGCTATCTTGGGCGTAGTAACTGCAATCAATGAGCATATAATCGATACAACTCCAACCCAGATGCAGTCAGGCTCTGTAGAGCCTTATTCTTTCCCTTATTCATTGTGCATATCTGCGATAAAGGACTTAGAAACACTTGTTGAAGTTGCGGCACAACATTATTATGGTGAAGAAAAGAAATGGAATTTCATTGCTGTTACAGAAACAGTAAAGTAAGCTGTCCTTTTGAACGTGTGTATCTCACTATTTTATACATTTTAGAAAATTTCATGCATAGCAATTGAATATTATTATGGTCAGGGTGTGTGTTAGGCTGGCTTTGTTCCGGAACAGTGGATATAAAATGCTTCTGCATGGAGGAGAGACACCAAATAATGAAAAGCACTCAAACTTTTCTTCTCAGCATGCTACTGGGGGTTTCTCAAAACCTGGAAGCCACCATGGACCTGGTTATTACAGAGATATTAATGGACGGAATCCATGGAATCTAGAAGGAAGGGCATTGTCAGCATTGAGCAGGTTCGGAGAAAATGCTCGGATGATATCTGACCCAGTATGGTTACGCAGAGTTCAACATCAGCAGGCAATTATGGAGCCTCCATGTAAATAATTGTTCTGATCTTAAAGAATTCCATTTGTTTCCTTGATCAGTGCCATTAACATTCCCAATGTTATCTTTTCAGCTTCAATGGTTGAGAGGATGACACTTTCTACATTATTGTCTGAGAAAGGTTTTCATGGAGCACTATTTGTCATGGGAGAGGTTCTTTTTATCACAAGACCTCTAATTTATGTCTTGTTTATCAGAAAATATGGAAATAGGTCATGGACCCCATGGTTTCTTTCTCTGGCTATGGACTTTATTGGAGTAGGCTTCATAACACAAGTTACAAAATCAAGGCATGGTGGAAAACAGCAACAATTTGATCTCACTGACTCTGAAAAGGATGAGGTTATGCCAGATTTTATCCTGCAATTTTCTAATGTATCCAGCTCATTAATTCAGGGCTGTATCTTGCAATCTACTTGTTAGTTGATAGATTTGATGCTAAATAGGTAGTGATTTTATGTTTGAATAGTTAAAACGGAGAAAATTGCTATGGGCGCTTTATGTAATGAGAGATCCATTCTTTAGCAAGTATATCAGGTACATACTTCATTTTTTTTTGACAAGTTTTATTACAGTTTCATAGTTGGAATCTTTCCATTATAAGTTATCCAAGAAAGAAAACAATACTTGTTAATCATTGCAGGCAAAGACTTGAAAGCACTGAAAAACTACTGGAACCTGTACCTCTTATTGGCCTTCTGACGGGTGTGTTTTGTATATTCTCTTCAGTTCAAAATTTTTCCATGTCATATTCGTGTCTCTTTTTCTTAATTGAATTAATTTTTAAAGATTTAAATTACTTACAAATATGTTGATTGTGCAGGAAAAATTGTTGAGCTTATTATTGGAGCTCAGACTCGGTACACTTACATGTCAGGATCATGAGACATATTCAATAAGTTCTCTACAAGTTTTTAGGTGAACTATACTGCCAAATTGTGAACTATATTCATATAATACTTAGTATTTTAGATTGTGTACGGTGTAGATGGGAATGGCATCAAGGCATTAGCATGTACATGCAATCCGCAGCAAGTTTATTTTTACCCTGCGAACTGGTTAACAGTTGATTCTGATTGCTTTGGTAGTTATTGCTTTTTTTGATTATTCAGAATTCTCTTTCTCTGTTGCTCTTTATTCTGATATTTAAGAAACTAGCTTCTCCTGCTTCTTTCTTTAATCAAACTCGACAAAGCTTAGTTTGAAATTTTTGTGTTGCTTAAGTACAATTTTATTTGAACCTTTGAATCTTTGTTTCTTTTAAATGACATATTCTAATTTTATTTGGAAAAGCTTCTCAATGTCCTAGTAGAAGCTAAACTATTTAATATTTTAAGTTATAAATGTGGAATAGGATTCTTTAAATTTAGGCATTCATTTTTCTTCCTATTCCATTCCAAGATGAATCAAAGATGCCTTAAGGCTATGTTTGTTGCCCTTAAGGTTTAATCGAAAGCATTTCTAGCATAAGTTAGTGTAAGTATTACACTAGAAATGTCTTTAATTGCATTACATTATGGTTCATTGCGAGTCAATTGAACATAATCTAAGATTAGATTATCTTAACATTCTTTACCAAAGGAATAGTAAAACTCTGCTTATTTTTATTTAATTTTTGCTTTTTTTAGATATTGCAGGTTTAGCTACAGTCCACATGGAACACAGTTGTGATAAGTTTTTTAAGGTGCAATTCTTCATTTGTTGCTGGTAGTTGATAAGTAGCTTTACATTGTCAAATTTATTTGCATATTTTGAAGGAAAAACAGAAATCTCTAACATGTTTTTGTATCATTTTCAAGGTATTCCTAGCCTTGTTTTTCTTGCTTCCTCTTTAACTTCTTCAAACAATTGTTGCGAGTATAATATGTTTTCATAGAAAGAAATGGCTATATATTTAGAATAGAGATAAAAAATGAAAAAAAAATATTCTTTTTTATGTTTCTATGAATTGTTGGATATATTTTTTACAAATAAATTTTTAAAGAAAAGATTGAAAATTAAGCTTTTCAAAAGTTAAAAATTTTTTATTTTGAAAATTTATTTTTAAATAAAATAAATAAATGTGTATGTTGGATGATAAATAGTTAAAAATTTTAATTTTAAAAATATAAACTCTATCCTCTTTATTTAGGGAAAATTTCCATTTTAGTTGTATTTTATATATAGAGAAAGTTACTCTAAATAGTGATTTTGAGATGCAAGCCAAGTTAAAAAAACTAGAAAGCTTTTGAATGTGTCTTTTTTAAAATTGACGCTCAACAACTAAGGAAAGTGGCAAACACAAATTTTTTCACCGTTTAATGCATTTGTATTTTAAGATACAAGTTGTCAACTTACTTTTTCATTTCGTTTTATAGTAACGGTGGTTGTTTTTATAAATTTGGTCATATAAATACAAAGTTAGCTATTATTTATATCTTTGATGAATATATATCCACTTTTATCATTGTAAATTGGTCACAACCATTGATGTTATAAATGAATATATGTTATGCTTGGAGTGAGAATCCAAAGATGAAAATAGTACACTAGAGGAGCTAGTTATTTTTCCAAGAATGGCTAGTAAAGTTCTTTCAGATGCAGAAAATAATGTTGAGATTTTGAAAAAATTAAATGTACTTACTACTCATTTGGCCACAATGATGGAAAAAATAGATAAAAATAGTGAGTAAACACAGAAAAATAATGTATAATTTGAAGAGCTGCTTTTCTATTATTGATTTGAAGCAATTTCACTAAAGAATGAGTTAGTATTCTAAGATTTCTAAAACATTTAATGGAGAAAAAAGTGGCAAAAAAAAGTAAAAATGTGCTCGTGATCATTAAGCATTTGTAAACTCAAAGAGACCTAATCTCCTACAAAAAAAAACCATTGACAAAAGTGAAGTCTATTGACTCAAGATTCTTTTGCAAGTGATGAAATAAATGACCCAGGAAACATTGTAGAGGACACACTTGTTGCTATTAGTGTTGATCTAGATAAAAATTGCAATAATAAATAAGTTAATGTGAATTTTTATTGGTAATAATTGTGCACTTTTTGATTATCTTTTGCTTTTTTATAAGTCACTTAATGACATTTTATTTTTAGTACTTGTGCACTTTTCAAATCCTTATAATGGTTATACTCTGTTAGGCCACATAGTGGTCTTTTTTTTTCTAATACTTGTGTACTTTTTTCAATCGTTTTTGTTTCTCTGTGTTACTTAACAGTTGTAAACTTCTATAAGCCACTTTGTTGCCTTTTAATTATTAGTTGTACACTTCTATAAGCTATTTTGTGGACATATTTTTAGTACTTAGACACTTTTTCAACGGTTTTTATTTTTCTGTCTTAGTTAATGATTATGAAATTTTACGGGTCACTTTGTGACCTTTTAATTCATTTGTGCATTTCTGTGGGACATTTTGTGGTCTTATTATAATTAATTGTGCACTTTTCAAAATGTGATGTTACATATTTTGCTGGACACTTTTTTTAAAAAATTTGTTTCTTCAAACTCACACTAAAACTTGGATTTTAGTATCTAATTTTAAATGAAATATTATTAAGAGTTCTGAAATTAAAACTCGGATTCTATTTCATTTTGGCTGTAATGTATTACATTTGGACACTATTTTCTGAATTTCATTTAAATTTGGAGAAACTAAATTTTGCTTTTAATTTTGAATTTGAATTGAAAATTATTTAAGTTTAAACAAGTTATAGCCAAAATTGGAGTTTTTCCACCTTTATTTTCGTCGAAAATTTTAGAAATTTGTGGCCTTCAATGAATAAGTTAAAAAATTTGATATTTAATTTGGCTCCAAAATTTTTTTCGTTTTTATGCACGTATCATTTAAAACATATTTTAATAAAGTTAGATAGAGTTAATAAAAAAGATTGAAAGTGACGCACAAATGATTTAAGTAGGCAATAGATACACTTCTTAGAACTCCTTTTGTGTTACCTATTATTCTTATAATTAATGATGAAATGAATGACATTTTAGGGGAAGAAAACTAAATTTAACTAACTTTATTAATTCAGGAGTTTTTTCTGTTTTCTCTAAACAAAGAGAATAGAAGGAGTATATTTTATTTTTACATCTATATATCTATATGCAAAGTTGAAATAAAAAAAAAAGGAAAGTTTGCAATCGCCGCCCTCTCTCTCTCTCTCTCTTTTCCTTTTGCCATTAAAAATTTCTTCCTTTCTCACCATTGAAGCACAAAATCAAGCATAAGCATGTAAATATAGAGAGAGGCTGATTTTTGTCTCTTGTGACAGCCCCTCTTCATATTTTTAGTTTTGTTATAAATTTTTATTTTTTTATTAAATAAATTATATATCTATGTCTATTTTGGCGTAGATTTATGTTATTTATGTTTATGCTACTATTTGCATTTTATCTCCATCTTATGTGGAGTTTATGATCTCTCCGTTTTATGTAAAGTTTTATTTTGTTATTTGCATTTATTTGGTTTATATGGATATATTACAATTTGTGGATAATTTTTCAATTATACGATGATTTTTATCTTTTGGAGCATGGTAGTGCAGTCTATTCCTCCATCGGATTTAATAGTTCAAATCCTTTGTGTTCGTTTATAAGCAACTAATTCATGGATTTTGAAAATTTATCTAATCAACCATCCATTTTCTTTATATTCACCTTTTATTTTTTATTAGAATTTCTTATAGATTAGCGAAAAATAATTATTTTATAATTTTATTTTATGTCTGGTCCCAGAAGAGAGGTAATGTCTCCCTTATAATATCTGTATTGATTTGAAGTTTTTTAATGAAATATTATCTTCAAAAGAAGTTGAAATAAAGAGATTATAAATGTTTACTTTTTTTTTATCATTTTATTTTCTCTGTTTTTTTTAAAAAAATTTGGAAATAATTACTTTGTCTTCAAATAAAATTTTGATTGGATGATTAATTTACCTAATATATAATTAATTAATATATGTTTAAAGGTAACTGTTAAATTATTAAAAAATATCTTTGATATTGTATTTTTCATATCTCTTTTTCTTTTAATCAAGTTTGAAATCCATAATTTAATAGATATATACGAGTACACAATAAATCATGTTTTTTTATTTTTTTAAGGTAGAAAGTAAATTTACTATTGAATTTTAATTGCATGTTTAAATTTTTTTAATATAAACTTTATATATATACATGTACATACGTTGAAACCTATTTATTAGATAATATTGTAGAATTGTATATATAGCTATAATAAATTTTAGATAAACTAATTTTTATGAACGTGTGTCGAATGTATACTTATTATAGATATCCATGATTTTTTTCAGGTATAATATATTGCAAAAATAGAAAAAAAATAATCAAATAAAAAAATTATAAACATAAATTATACACTTTAAAAGATCAATGAATAATAATTAAATTAATATATATTTTCTAAAAAAATATAACCACAAAAAATGATGATTACCACATTAAAAATGATCTTTTATTTGATTATCTTAATTTATAATTTTATAGATATAGAAATATGGAAAATACAATAAAAAAAGTAACTAAGTTTTGATTCGTTTGTTGCACGTTGTTATTATTATTTGGTATTATTCGTTATTTATATTCATTACTTTATTCTCATATAGTATTAAATATGATTATAATTTTTTTCTTATATTTTTTTAAATATTTATATAATGTTAATATATGATTTTTTACGTAACAACTTTAAATTAAAATTTATATATATTTAAATAATATTCATATTATAAGTGAATAATATTTTTTAAAATTATTTTAATTTTAATATAAATAGGATAATATCAAAAATAAAATATATTTAATAAAATAATTATAGATTATAAAATAAAGAATATTATTAATTATAAAATTAGACTTCAAATTTTTTTTAAAATGATAAGGTTAGACTTTAGTTAGCATCAGTTTCTTTAAAAACAAAGCATGAAAGCATTTGATTAGAAATAATTAATTAACTATTGATGAATTGGATTTTAGAGTTCCATCCATTTTTATACAATTAAAAGAGGAATAACATAATAATAAATACATATACACTTATATTAAGTAATTTTAAAATATTATTATTCATTTATAATTTTAAATTATACAAATTAAAGACATTTTATAATAAGTTAAAATAAATAAATCAAATAGAATAGATTAGATGAACTAATAAATAATTTATTAATATTTATTAGATGAATTAATAAATAATAAAATATTTACTGGACTTCATTTTATAGAGCCTATATAGCATTTGTATTGTTATTCTTATTCCTAAACAAATGGACTACGTTTCTAGGACTCGTAGCGTTTCCAGGACTTGTTGCACGCGTGGATAATAATGACTACTATAACGTGTGAAACAATATTTTTATAGATGTGTTTTTATATTTTTTTTTTTTTACATTTTGAAGTTTATTTTAAATTAAAATATAATCTATTTTTTAATCAATAATATCGTAATTAGTATTGGATAAAAATTAAATTTAAATGATATATTAAAATAATATAATAATATAACTTTTCTAATCAATTAAAAAGAATTAAAAAAATCGAATTTATCGATTATTAAAATTCAAGTTATTTAATAAACTCAAACTAACTATTATAAATTTTCCGGTGACTAAAGATATTTAGGATTTCTAATTGTTAACATACAATAATAAAATATATTTAATAAACTAATCATACTCTTAAAACACCTCTAATTAATAAATAATTCAGGATTCAAAATTTTTATCCAATACTAATTATTCGGACTCTAGTATATATATTAAAAATCTACCCTACAAATGGGCGAATCCACAATTGACCCTACCTTAAAATTATGAGACATTAACAATTTGTACGGTGAGCGTGGAACACACCTTCAATCTTTTCAACTCCAGATAGCTTTGTAATCTTTTCTTCAGCCTCTCATGGTTGCTAAGCCCATTAAAAAACCTAACATCGAAGGCCAAGGAACCACCCATGATGAAACTAGCCAACAATTGACCTTCACCCTTCCATCTGCTACCGATCTCCAAATGACACAATCAATTTGTTGAAATGTGTCAAATAACTAAGTCATCGAAATGTGGTGCATCCATCCTTCAATTCGTCGAAATGTGTTAGATATCTAGTAGTCGAAATGTGAAGCAATCACTCCGTCGAAATGTGTCGGATAACCAAAGTCGTCAAAATATGGCGTAATCAATCCATCGAAATATGGCGGATAACCAAGTCGTCAAAATGTGACGCAATCAATCCGTAAAAAATGTGTCAGATATCAAATCGTCGAAATGTGGCACAATCAATCCATCAAAATGTGTCAGATAACCAAGTCGTCAAAATGTGGTGCATCCATCTTTCAATCCATTGAAATGTGTCGGATATCTAGCAGTTGGAATATGGCGTATCCATCCTTCAATCTCTCGAAATGTGTTGGATAACCAAAGTCATCGAAATGTGGCACACCGTCCGAAAGGACAACCTCTCCACGCGGAGCATTTAAGAACTTTAAGTCGCTATTTGGTGCATTGCACCGTCTGAAAGGACAACCTCCGCACGAGGAGCATTTTAGAATTGTACACTATCGTTTAGCATATTGCACTGTCCAAAAGGACAACCTCCCCACATGGACCATTTTCGAATTTTATGCCGCCATTTAACGCATTGCACCATCTAAAAGGACAACCTCCCTATGGGGAGCATTTCAGATTTTACGCCCTCATTTGGTGCATTGCATCGTTCAAATGGACAATCTCCTTACGGGGAGCATTTTAGATTTTATGCAAGCGTTTGGCACATTGCACGGTTTGGAATGTCAACCTCCCCACGAGGAGCATCTAAGAATTTTATGTCACCATTTGATGCATTGCACTGTTCGAAAGGATAGCCTCCTATGGGGAGCATTTCAAAACTTTATGCAGTCGTTTGGCGCATTGCACCATTCGAAAGGACAAATTGCCCCTGGGGAATATCTCGAACTTTATGCTGTCGCTTGGCGCATTGCAACGTCCAAAAGGACAGCCTCCCTTTAGAGAGCATTTCAAAACTTTATGCCACCGTTTGGCGCATCGCACTTTATTTAGGTCATCGTTTGACACAAATAATTTAGTTTCACATTTCAGGTTTACAACGTTCAAGTTGTCTAAAATGACGCCCCTCCAAAAGTGGAGTAGCCCAATTCAAGTCGTCCAATCCTGGCGCACCAAATCGACACCTAGAATGAATCAACCCTAAATCCCCAGCAAAGCCGACAATTTTCAAATCAAGCCGCCCAAAGGATGCAAACCTTGTGAGTATTATTACCACTTACACATCTACTTTGTATTTTGATAAAATCTTGCTTAAAATGTAAAATATTATCAAAATGGAGGCAAACTATAGATGCTCAATTTTTTCCTTAAAAATAGATTCGATGATGATAGCATGTATTGCTAACAAGAGGTTGAAGCATCTAAGGAACTTGATCCTGAAGCAATGATTCAAGTCTAGAAAGTGCAACCCTTAACACCTTATTCACATTTTTGGCAAAATGGGACCCATAAGCGCATCTCGAGTTCGCCTAGAACGTGCCTCGATGTCCTATGATACTCTATGCATCACTCTAATCAATTTTATAAAAATTAAGCCGATTTGTTGGTGGGGCCCACAGTGGCCCATATGGGCACACATGTGGAGCCCATTAGTGATCCTTAAGGGGGCCAATAAGTGGTGATGACATTTTTTGTGATAGAATGAGTTTGAAACGTTTGATTGATTCGATTCTTAAACTAGTAATCCTACGGTAAAAAATCGGATCCATTGGATCATTTTCACGTTTTCAGGGTTTGTGCCGAAATAGGGTCCAAAAACGCGCCCCGGGTGCACGCAGAATGAACTGATTTCATGAAAAATTAAAAATCGAGTCGTTCGTGGGGCCCACATGCCACACAGGCAGTGAATAGTGCCAAAACACCCATTTGCTTATAAATTCATCTCGAACTCTAGGGTTAAAGGGTTGGCATTTTTAGTTGGCAATTGTAAGTTTAAGAGAAAACAAAGAGCAAAACAACAAAAGCATAAAAATCAAACACAAAATTAAATCAAAAACACAATTTAAAATCAATTTCTTCCAAAAAATCTTAGGATTTTTATTTGTTTGTGAGCTTAGAAGTGTGATCATCACGAAGTCAGTGTGTTCTTGGGTTATAAATGCTTCCAGAAATGAATCAAACACACAAATTTGGATCATCTTCAAAGATAAAGTGTTCTTAAGGTGTTTTAATCAATCTTCAAGCAAACCATCAATTTTCCTTCAAAATAAGGTAACTGAGAGTCTCAACCTTATTCTTTTATAATTTTCAGTTTATTTTCTATTCTAAAACTTTAAAATATTGAGTTTTTACGAGAGAAACACGTAAAAACTCAATTTTGCAGCAAATCTGCTACATTTTTGGATTGTAGAACGCTTAAGGCGCACGCCTTAAGTTTAGGGTGCACACCCTTAAGCTTAAGGCACCCAAAAATGCTTCAGATTGTTGTTCTTTTGCTTCTGTATTTAATTTTTTTTATTAATTATAGGCTTCGTTTACCTTGGAAGGGGACTTGATTCACTTCCAGTGGTGTTAGTCTATAAATTCCAGAGGGGAAACAACATAAAAAAACATCAAATCGTGCCTTAATTCTAAGATCAAAGTGGGTTATGACCTAAGGGTCGAAAATTCATATTTGATATATATGGGTATGTTAATGATTTTAATCTTGTTTATTGCTGGAATTTGTGAATTTTATTCATCTAACAAGATGAACATCGTGATTATGAGCTTAAAACAATATTAAAATTGTTATATTTTTATTTTTACAAGATTTTATTTATGAATATTTAATTATTATTCTATAATATTTATTATATGTTGTTCATCTAACTCACTAACATTTCTAACATTTCTGACATTAATTTTCATTTTGCCAGTTTATTGTTTATTGTTTAATTTGAGTAATTTATTTTATTTTCAGACCAACATTTGTGTTTTGATGATTTCTAGTTAATTCTTGCATTAATCATGTTGTATGAATGTTTGAATGTGATATAATTGTCGAATATGTTTGCTGTAATTTCTGAATTTATTATGATTTATTCATATGGTTTGTAATTCTCATTTAAATGGGTTTGTAATAATTTTATTAACGTTGATTTGTATTCATTAAATGGAAAATGAGAATATGTAATGGGATAAATGGGTAGATTGTATTTTAATAAGAAAAGTTGTAATTCTTTTCTTATTCCCCTTTCTTATGGATGATTTAATTTTATTATTTGTGATGATATACTTGAATGACATTGTTTTTAGAATTGCATAAAATGTTTTACATCTCAATTTAATTTAATACCACAATTAATAAATGGACGAATATATGGATAACCAGGAAGCCGATTTCGATCGGGTGGAGTGGGTGCCTAACACCTTCCCATATCTATACCCAACTCCTAGATTCACTCTGATTAAAATAGGATTAATTAGTTCCAATGAATTAATTAATTCGAGAAGTTTCTCTAATTTAGTAAAATAGGGTGGCGACTCCAACATTTTCAAAACCTTACTAAAGCAAGGACACTATTTTTTGAGGATTAAAATGAGATTGGATAAAATAATTTTTGTGAATTAAAATGAACAAAGCTCGTTAGATTTGGTTTACTCGAGAAACCTTTGAGAAAATTATGAGATGCTGCGCGGAAGCCACATCGTCCTCACTTAGGCTCGTGAATATTACTATGCACAATTTTTGGAGCAATTTGTTATTTTGCTCTATTTTTCTTTAGTGGAGAACAATAGAACTATATAATAAATTTCTTTTTATTTCTTTGGGATAAGTTAGGAAAAACTAATTTTGTTAGGATTATTCTATTCCCTTAGCTCCCTAGCTACCCCTTATATATCCAAATTCGTATAATCCTAACACTTAGGTGAAAAACCCTATTTTTCCTCTAATTCATCTCATTTATACATAATATTTTTGCAGATTTTCTGCATTCTGTGTTCATGAAAGCTCTTTGTCGTTTGCTTTTTTCATTCTATAGGTTGTCGACATATCTTTTGTATTACTTCATGTGGTCCTTCCTAGTCTGGACCTAATTTGCTTACTCCTGTGTATCCTCTTATGATTTTTGCTTTTTAAGGACAAAGTGTCCCACTTCAAAAGTTCTTATTCTTTACCCTTTTATTGTAGAATCTCATCATATGTGTTGTACATGTTTCAGCTCGAACACTGGCTTGATCTCTTTGCTCTTCCAACTCATCCAATGTAATTCTCATTTGCTCGTCATTTATTGTTACATTATAGTGTAAGTTTCTCGCACTAGGAGCTCCAACTTCTATCGAGATGACTGCTTTTGTTTCATAAACTAGTGAAAATGAGATTTCTCCTGTAACCTTCCTTGGAGTCGTTCAGTACGCCCATAATACACTATTTAACTCGCTCGCTCAATTTGTCTTTTCTTCGTTTGACCTCTTCTTTAGTTCTTGCAAAGGAGTTCAATTAGTAACTTTTGCTAACCCATTTTTTTGTGGATGGGTTACTGATGTAAAGTGTAGCTTGATCTTCCAATTGTCAGAGAAGTTATGAAAATGTAATGAGTCGAAATGTTTCCCATTGTTCGTGATTATGCTATTCAGTATGTCATACTGAAAGATTATATTATTTTGAAAAAATGATAAAATCTTGTTTGGTGTTATTGTGGATAATGATTTTGCTTCCACCCATTTTGTAAAGTGGTCCACTGCTACAATCATGAACTTCTTCGGTCCAACTGTTCTAGGGAAATGACCTAGAATGTTGATTCCCCATTATGCAAAAGGCCATGCTCCTCCTAAAGATTGCATTTGAGCTACTGGCTATCATGTTACCCTACTATGTATCGGGCACTGCTAGCATGTTCGAACTTTTTGCTTCACATCTTTTTTCAAAGTTGGCCAATAATATATGTGCAATGCAATTTTCCCGTTGAGTGCATCGGCTCCTTCATGTGCTCCATATAATACTTCATGTGCTTCATTGACAATATACTCAACATTTTCTTCACTTAAGCTTTTTGGCCATGGATTAGATTTTGATCTTTTATAAAGTGTTAAACGTTCATAGGGATAGTTTATTACTTTTCTTGAAATCTTCACTACTTCTTTTTTGTCTTGAGGAAGAATTCCTACTCTAAATAGTCCATGATGGGCTTAATCCAACCTTGTAATGGCTTTACAACAAGGGTAACCTCTTGATCAATACTTGTTTGGTGTTGAACCTCTAAGGATATTCCATTATTTGTCCACTCAGTTTTTAAAGCTGGTGCTTTTACTAAGTTATCCACTTCCATATTTTATGCTCGGGGAATTTGCTGTTTCTCCCAGCTCTCCAATTGTATAATAGTTGAACTGCTAAAGCTTTATACTTCACAAGGGCTGGCTCTTTCACTTCAAATTTACTTAGTAGTTGATTGACAACCAGTTGTGAGTCAACATAAATTGATAACCGTTCAGATCTCACCTTTTGTGCTAGTTTGATGCCTATTACTAGTGCTTCATACTCAACAACATTATTGGTTGCTTCAAAGTTCAGTTGCACAGCATACTCAAGTTTGATTTGCTCGGTCCTTGTAGTATGATTCCTGCTCCTGCTTCTACTTGATTAGTGGCTCCATCTGTGAATAGTTGCCAACTCCATTACTGTTTAAAAGGTTGTTCTCCTTTTGTCAAGTTTCCTATTAGTTTTAGGATGAGGTCCTAGAGTGCTTATGGTTTTAAAGTTGCTCAGGGTAAACATTGAATGTTGAACTCCCCTAGCCTTATAGACCATTCTACCATTCTTCTTATGATTTCTACTATGTGTAACACCTTCTTCAAGGGATAATTAGTCTAAACATGAATGGTGTGTGCTTGAAAGCTGTGTATGCTAATTTTTCTAGATAGGAATACCTTATCTCAGCCCCTCTTAATACCTTACTTACATAATAAATAGGATATTACTCGGTGCCTTCTTTCTGATTAGAACCGAAGCCACTGCCTTGTCTACTAGTAAGAGATACAAATATAAAGGCTCTCCAGCCTTAGGTCTGCTAAGGAGAGGTGGGGAAGAAAGAAAACTCTTCAACTCCTCAAACACTTTTTGACACTCATCTGTCCATCAAATTCCTTTATGTTTTTTTGAAGTTTTATAACAGGGAAGACATCTTTTTACTGAACATGATATGAATTGCCCTGAGGTGGTTATTCTTCCATTTAGTTTTTGAACATCATTGATTGTTTTTTGAGATTGCATGTCCAACACCACTTTTATTTCTGTGGATCTGCTTCAATTCCTCTCTAGGATATCATGAATCCAAAAAATTTTCCTACAAATAAAACTAAAAACACATTTTTCAGGGTTCAATTTCATCCCACACCTATGCCATATGTCGAGTGCTCGTCCTAAGTCAAATGCATGTTGTTCGGCTTTTTTACTTTTGACTATTATGACATCGATATATATTTCAATAGAATCACTAATCAAATCCTTGAACATTTTATTCACTAATTATTGATAAGTTGCTCCCGCATATTTTAGACTAAATGGAATGACTCTGTAACAGTATGTGCCTCTATCTATGATAAAGGTTATTTTCTCTTTGTCCTTTTCGTCCATCTCAATCTGTATATTTCATATCCAACTGTGAGACTCTGCAGCTGCATCCATGAAACTGTATATTTCATATCCAATTGTGGAATCCACCAACTGGCCAATGTTCGAGAGTGAGTATGAGTCTTTAGGGCATGCTTTGTTTAAATTTGTAAAATCCACACATAATCGCCATTTGCCATTTAGCTTTGGAATAAGAACAACATTAGCAAGCCAAGTTGGATATAAGACTTTCCAGAAAAAGCTTGCTTGAATCAATCTGCCCATGTAACACCCCAAACTTTCGAATATTAAAATGGTATTATTTGGACGGGTCATAAATGGTATCACTAGAGAGAGAAATAATATTTTATTTAGACCTGATATTGATATTGAGCATAATTAATATTTGTGGAGTTAATTAGATTTTATGTGATTAGTCTTAACTAATTAAAGTTAAGATATAAATTTTTCATGACAAAGTAAGTAATAAATTATTGGTGATACTAGATTATCGGTCTGTGAATAGTAACATCGGTCCGGAACTTTGTATTACTTTTATCCGAAAAAATTACTATTGATGTTTTATATTTTATTTTATATATTTGGAGTATGTTTATATGATTTAAGTGGGTAGAAAATATTTCATGAATATTTTTGGAGAATTTAAGTATTTAATGAATAGTATTTTCTAGTGTAGTGTATTAAGAAAAATTGAGGAGTTATTTTTATGGAGTTAAGTTAATTAATTGGTGGAGTTAAATAATAGTTAAAGGAGAAATATTTGGAGAATATTTAGAGCACATGGATTAGAATACCTTGACTTGATCTAAGCCATATACTTGTCAAATTGTGGTGACTTAGCAACATTTACTTTGTTGACGTAGTCAACAAAACTTATCCAACTTCTTATTCTTCCTTCTTCTTCTTCTTCCTCTCCTCCTATTCCAACGCACTTTCTTTCTTCTTCTCCATTTTCTTTCAATTTCTCTACTTACAAGCTACACTAAAATAGATCAATTAAACCATAGTATTGCCATTAAACTTGAAGAATTAAGTTAACAAGGTGGTTTTTGGTGATTAGAAGCAAAGATATTGGAGTTTGCCACAAGTTCAAGTAAGTTGTGATTTTTAGTTCTAAGGATTTAATTAAGGAATTCATAGTATTTATATGTTAGATTATGCTTTAAATCATGCTCCATCTTCATATTTAATCATTTCTTGATTTTAATGATTATTTTTGCTACTTTGAAGAGATTGAAGAACCATCCTCTAAAAGGAAGGAAAAGACTACGGAATAAGGCTTGTTAAGCCTATTCAAGCTTGTTTTGAAGGTTAGTGCAATAATATTCTCATTCCCCTTTCATTTTCTTAAGTTTTCAATTTTAGATATTTGAAGGAATTTTGAAAACTTTGTATGTTTTGGTTAAATTGATGAATTTTGATGTTAGAGGTGTACTTAAGGTGGACAAAAAGTCATTTTCGACCCTTTTATAGTTTCTATTTGCTTCTAACTTCTTCATGAAAGTTGTATCTCTATTTCTCAGATTTCCAAAACATCCTCTTATGTTCAATTCTAGTACTTGTAGCTCAACTTATGATTTAAATAACAAAATTGGTTCTGTTATGGTGTCTCACATGTAAATCCGAATTGATTGTCCCTTTTGGCCACTAAAATGGCAAGATAATATCTTGTGTTCTTCATAAAATTTGTATTTCTACTTCTTATCTTTCTAAATCATCCAGTTATGTCTAATTTGAATACCTATAGCTCAACTTATGATCTTTATACCAAAATTGGTTGTGCTGAATCGTGTTTGGATTGTTGGTCTGTGTTCTTGGGTTTCTTTCACCCTCTTATAAAATGATCTGGACTATGGTCCCTTCATGACATTTATAGAATTTTATCTTATATTTCTAATGAATTTAGTTTCACTCAATTGGAAGTCCTATAACTTCAATTATACCCTGAAAACACAGCAAAGGTCAGGTTTATGAAAATGCCGAAAATTTCCTAATTTAAGTACTTTTATACTATATTAAGTATATATATACATAAATATTTTGAATATGTCAAATTGAATGTATTAATTATGAATAAAAAGTAGAATGTGATAATTTTAGTAAGTTGTAAGTTAAGTGATTTTAAAATAATGAGTATTTATGTGATAAAATTTTGAGTAAAGAATTGTGAATCATTAACATGATTATTTGTGAAAAAAAGATCGATTTTTGGGCTCTACTATACATGAAATTTATACACACATTATAAGTAAATAGAATTAGACAATTAAATAAAATGGTTATAGGCATGACTGGAGCATAAGATCAAGTTAAAACATGGATATTGGGATATTTGAAAGATAAAAGAGATTTTGATGTGCCAAAAGTGTACAAAAGAGTGGTAATGTTAATACTAGTGTTTAAGAAATTTATTATAGATATTAGAATTGAGGGATGATAGAGCTAGTGTGGATAATCAAAGTAAATAGTAAACGTTGGAGTGACATTTAGAGAACCCATAATAATCTGGAAAAGATAGAAAATAGATTGTAGAGATTTTGTGAAAAATAATTATAAGATGAAGAACACTTTATTAGAATGTTCTAAATCTTAAATCCAACTGATATGCCAATGTGAAATGGCTTGAATAAGGTTTTAAAGGAAAAGTTTATGTTTAAATGCTTGAGAGCATTGTATTTTACTTCTTAGATATTTTGAGTTATCGAAAATTTTCATAGAATCACGATTTTAAAAAGAATATAGTAAGACTTTAATAAACCAGCAGTTGATTTATTATTTTCATTTTGATACTTTGTAAGATTTTATACCAATTGATTCAAAAAAATTTCTTGATTGTGTTGAAATTTTCAAATAGGATATGGTATCGCTGATTTAATTTTGAAATAATTTTATTGAAGGGTGCTATAAATAAAGCATGTTATAGAGCCTTGTGCATGAAATGAAAGATAATGATATTTAAGTTTTAAAGTCTAAGTATATTTGATAACCTTATTCTTATAAACATTGGGTGTAAATCATACAGATGAAATTAAATTGTAAGGAAAAGAAGCGAGTAAAAGGATTTAGTGGATGTGAAATCAGAGATTTGAATAGAAGAGCATTGGATTGGACTAAATAAAGTAAATAAAGTGGAAGGATTAGACGAAAAGGTCAGCATGGTGAGATGACTGAACAAAAAAAAGAGAGAGAAAACATAACTTAAGCGAATTGAGTGTGATAAGAAATAATTTAACAAGGAATGTGTGGAATAAAGTAGTTCATTAATTTTGTATCAAAAGATTCAAAAGAATGATGTAATTTGAGGTGTAGAAATGGTGAGGTCAAGCAATAGACAATACTTACGAATAGTTGCAAAAAGAAAAAGAAAAAGGAGATATTGGGATGAAATATAAGGTGTACATAGATGAATGAAGTAAAATGTTTCATTGGATGCTTGTGAGATAATTGGAGAAATGGAACACTAGGAAGATATGATTACCTTTTTAATTTAAATAAGTCTACTTGAGTGCTATGTTAATGATAAAGTAAAGTCAGAAAAAATTATAAATTGTGATTGGAAAAGAAGATTTAGAGAAAAGAAATGAATAATTTCAATCTAAAGGAGGTGACCAGTTATGGAATAATAATAAGAGGTTTGAAGGAAATAGAGACGTAAACTATAAGTTGTCATGAATACAAGATAGATAGTAAGATAATAGATAGATTTCAAAGTTTAAAGGGGAAATACTATGTATAAAAAGGGGACTAAATAATTTATAGTTAATAATTGGAGTTTGTCCTGATGGCGATCCGAAAATTTTTGCGCTTATAATAATTAATAAATCTTTTCAAAGGAAGCGAATTTTTACTCTTAAAAAAAATTATCTTAGTTAAATTGGGAAAAATGGTAGGTGAAAATATTTTATTTTACTAATATTTTGTGGCATATCAGAATTTTGATTATGAGATTTAATATTCTAAATTATCTCTTAAAGAAGTAGGAGGAATTACTCTTCCCAAAAATTTGAAAATCTAGAGGTACTTAAGAGGTAAGATTCAGAATCTTCGAGACAATTTATCATACAACTCGAAGTTGTGGGCATTGAATTCTAGATAAACGGAATATGGCTTGATATAAGAATTTCGATGATGATTGTAAAAATTTTGACTTCATAGTTGAGTTGGAAACAGGATAGGTGAATTTTTGGATGTAAGAGATTGTCCATGATATATTTGTACAAGTTTTTGAAACAATTAGACGATAAATATTTGAATGGGTCATTAGAAGTTAAGAAATAAATACGATAAATAAGGGATAATGGTCGCTTGTATAGAGTGAACATGTCTTACATGGGCATAATTGTGTATGAAGCTTGTAGATATTTTAACTAAAAATAAAATTCTATGATTGTGAACTGAACGAATTAGTGCTCTAAAGAAAAAAAAAATTAAATTCTTCAATACTTATGTACCAAATATTGGAATTTATATAAGATTGGCACCCTAGAATTGATTATAAACCAAGCAAGAAATGTAATTATTTAAGGATATCCTATTTATAATGCATGAATTATTTATTGAGTTATTTATGATATGAAAGGATAAATCATTTAATTCCTGAATAATGATTATGTAGTGTGTAAATGGTCCGAATGATTGACTAGAGATATGAATAAGGTCTAAAAGAGCTTATGAATTTTATGAGCTTACAAGAATTTGATCTGAGTTAAATCTTGTTATATTTATTTAGAAAAGACTTCTAATTTAAAATGATCTAGAGTGTATAAGTAATTATTGTTGGAATATAGGGAATTTCTTTTATGGATATTCAACATAAGGGGCTCAATGAGGAAATTATTATGTCAGTTGAGGAAATGAATCGGATATAAGAAGGTTGAAAAGATATAGGTTTGTAGTATGAATGGAGTTAATGAAATCATTATTATTGTGAAATAATTGAGATATAATAAAGTTATAATTTATATGAAATGGCAACGATAGGAATACTGAGCATATGAATATAGTTTAAGTTTGAAGAGTATTTTGGAAATTAAGAATGTGTAAAGATTTATTTAAAGTCAAAATTTTGTATACATTACGGGAACCAAATCTGATTTTGATGAAACTTCACCAGAGACTAATAGACAAACTGAGAGAATCATTTAAACATTAAAGGATGTGCTTTGAATTTGCATATGAAATTTCATGAGGTGTAAAGATTTACATCTAGCATTTATTAAATTTGCTGACAACAACAGTCATCAAGTAAATGTAAATATGACTTTTCAGGAAGCATGTTATGGTAAGAAGTGTGTAGGTCTCCTATTTATTAGGAGAAAGAAGGAAATAAAGAGTAGCAGGACCTAAATTAGCTCAGATCATGTTTATAAAGGAATCTATAATTCGGGAAGGAATTAAAATAGCTTTGATAGGCAGAAGAGCTATGTGTGAATACCCAATTTTTCAGGCTCAAAAAGCCTATTTTCCCGGACTGCAAACAGCCTGGTCGAACCTAAGGCCATTTTGGAAGTTCATCGAAAGTATGCCAATATGGTACTTGAAACGTCCGAAAAATTACGAGGATCGCAGAACTGGTCCCGGAATATTTTTTGGAGGTCCAGAACTCCCGAAAAGGCCTCCGGAAGTGGAAAAGAGAGAGAGGGCCGAACGCACCCGCCCCAGCTAGGGCGGCTGCGCCCGCCTAGCAGGGCGGTCGGACCCGCCCTGGTAGGGCGGTCGCGCCCGCCCTGGCCGGCGGTCATCCCGCCCAAACCGGGCGTGATCCCGCCCAATCAGGGCGGTCACGCCCGCCCTGCAGGCGGGCGCGCCCGCCCTCGAGTCTATTTTCGCCTATAAATTTCGGTCCCGGGCTCCGTTTTCAAGCACAGTCTGTGTTGACGGACATTCCCTTTCTCCCTTACGCTCCTTGCGTTTCTTTACTGCTTTTCTGCATTTTTAATTTCTGCATTCTTGTTTGTTATTT
>CANUEP010028398.1:0-16960 GCA_947857235.1 Jatropha podagrica
ATATATATATATATATATATATATATATATATATATATATATATATATATATATATATATATATATATATATATATATATATATATATAAAATTAGGGCAGTCTGCATTATAAAAGTGTAAAACTCTTAAAAAGTTAAGTGTCGTTAGAATAACAATTATTTAAGATAATTGTAAGGAAATAAAATACAGTTGTAAGAAAATAAATTGTTTTACGCTTTTAGATAATATTTTTATCAAAATAATATCTAAAAAAAAAGATTATCTATAACACTATTATATTAATATATTAATATAAATTTATTTCATATTATGAAACAATATATAAAATGGGAAATTATCTATACATATATAAAATTAGGGCAGTTTGCATTATAAAAGTGTAAAACTCTTAAAAAGTCAAGTGCCATTAAAACAATAATTATTTAAAATAATTATAAAAAATAAGATATAATTGTAAGAAGATAAATTATTTTACGCTTTCAGATAATATCTTTATCAAAATAATATTTACAAAAAAGGATTATCTATAATACTATTATATTAATATATTAATATAAATTTATTTCTTATTATGAAATAATTAATAAATAATTTATACGCTTAAAAAATATTATCTATAACACTATTTAAAAAATAAAATATTTACACGTTTAGAACAAGCTACATTAAATAATGTATTAATATTTTAAGTAAATATACAATCATTTATAATAAATCATAAATATAAAATAAAATTTAATTTCTTATTTTAATGACACAATAACAAATTAAAAAAAATACACTTCATTTTAACTGGTAATTAAAAAAACATTAGTTGATTAGCTTGGTGTATAAAAGTTAAGTTGCACAGATATGGACACAATATATGATAACGTATGTGATATGATAATTTTTTAAAAGTACGATATCCACATGTTTATTACACATAACACATAATAAATAATATATTAATATTTTAAATAAATAAATAATCATTTGTAATAAATTATAAACATAAAATAAAAAAAAAATTAATTTCTTATTTCAATGATAAAAATAAATTAAAAAATTATTTTTTATTGATAATTAAAAAATATTTTGATTGATTGGTTTGGTACATGGAGTTGTCTTGTATATCTATAAGCTAGATTGCATGAAAACGAAATACAAGATATGAAAATGTAGAAGATATTTTAAATAAGTAAAATAAGTAACAAATACCTATAATAACACATAAAAATACCTATAAGTAAAATCAATGTCTTGTTTATGATATTTTAAATAAATAAGCGATCATCTATAATAAATCATAAACATAAAAATAAACAAATACCTAATTTCTTATTTCATTATAATTAGTTAAATTCTAAAAATTATTATCACTATTGAAAAATAAATTAATAGTGTGTGTATTTTTTTATATAGGTCATATCATACATGACTTTTACTATTGTTAGCGAAAGGTTTCGCAGGATACCTAAAAAAGCATATTTTAGTTAGCTATGATAATTTTACTTTATCTGATGGGTACTCGATAAGATCCTATCTGATTTTGACGAATTTGGATAGTGAACAAACAAGTTTGAAATGAGTTCGGATAGTATTTTTACTATTCGTATGGGATTTGGATTGAGTTCAAAGAATCGGGTACTTGCTATCCATTATCCGTTTAATTAATATTCTAAAAATTAGTATTCTGAAAATCGGACCAGTCAGTGAACCGGTAAAGATAGAGATTACTGAACCAAAAGGTTCAATACAGTTCAATCGAATTTTTATATATAATATTTTTAAATATATTTATTAAATAAAATTGAAAGTATAAGATAAAAAAAATTTGATATCAAATAAAAAAAATTCTCAAATTTGGCTTTTATTAAAAAAATAGAAGAATAAGTATATAATTTTTCAAAATAATAAAATATTAATAAATTTTATTGAAAAAAATCAATTAATTATAATAAAATAAAATATTATTTTAATATTTGTATTTAGAGTTGAAAATTTTATTATTTTAATTAATATAATAGGACCTTAGATTAGAAATAAAAAGAGAGCCCAAAATTAAAAAATTATTGGGCCCAACATTTAAGAGGCCTAAATTTTTAAAAGACCCATAATTAGACACAAAAGTCCAAATTTCAACCGAACCGGTTTTTAACTGGTCCGGTTCACCAACTTTTGACCTATTTTTATCTGATTTTTATCGATTTCTTTTGATTTTTTGAGTCCTCCAGTTTCTTATGTAATTTGGACCAAATCATTGTCCGATTCCCATTAAACTGATCGAATTGGCCGACCCAGTTTGATTCTTAGAATCATGCTAAAAACATTTAAAATAATTATTTTTATAAAAAAAATTATATATATACACACTTTTTAATTATATTAATACTATAATTATATTTAATATTTATATTATATTTTTTATTCAAAATAATAATTTTATAGTTTTTACTTATTTTTTATTTTGAAAACTAAAAAAATATATATCTTTAATGTAAATAAATTTGAGTTTTTAAATAAGTAATTATAATTGAGTTCGAAATGAGTTTGGTTATTAAAGGTGAATTTTCATATGGGTTTGAGTATCTAAATTTTTAGTCGAGTATTTCAACGAGTCCGGATATTTATAATGCATTTGACGATCATTTTATTATATAATTTTATTATTTTTAAATGATGTTATATAATATTATTTCACATTTTAATGCTACTCCGCATATCGCGTGGATGGTAATACTAATTTTCTTTTAAAATGGATTAATTTTTCTTTTATCAAGAAAATATTTTATTATTAATTAATTTCCTGAATACCCTAATATAAGAAAATATGAAAATGGGAAGCTCTCAAAGATAATTTTCATACATTGAACTATTAAATTACTCTGAATTTCATGACTTGTTATAAAGTCACTCTATTTTTATTCTTATACATCGGTCACACCATTTTTAAAACTTAGATATATTAACACTAAAATTTAAAAAATATCTAAAATTTTAAATAAAATAATATATATGTGGATCCTATTAATTAGCCTTGGGTTAACTTAAACTAAGACACTCAAACACATTGATTTAATAACTGAACCCTAACAGTCAATTGCTCTCAAAATAGATTGATGGCTTAACAAATAAAAGACTCTCCCCAAAGCCACTGATCTCATCTACTCTTAGCTCTTTATTTCGCTTGAATTCTTTTCTCTTTCTTGGATTTATTTTGCTGATTTCATCTATGTAATTTGTGTGAATAGTAATAATCAATTTGGGTAAAATCCCTTTTCTCTCTAGGATTTATGAATATGAATTATGGGATTGAAGAGAGTGATGGGTCAATTGAAGAGAGTGATGGATTATGGAATATATTTACATATCTTACATCACTTCAAAATCAAAACCAAATAAAAAAATCAAAGAAAAACTAATGTCTTTCATCCAAGTAGGTTAGGCCTCTCTTTAAAAAGGAAGGGAATATTTTCCCTTTCAATCAAGCATGTTATTATGCTTAGAAATATATGTTATCTTCATTTAAGTTTTGAAAACGATCATGTTTTGTTTTTAAAAGTGTGTGCGTGTTCTAATTATCCAAAAAGGGAGAAATTAAAGTTTGATTAGAGATTGTTCTCTTACAAATCCCTAAAAATCCCGTCTCTCTTGTAATCACATTTTATGACTTTGTTATTATTAGTTGTGCACATTTGTAATTCGATTTGTGACATTGTTATTATTAATTGTGCACTTTTTTAAATTCTTATAATGATTTTACTTTTTTATACCCCATTTATAATGGTTGTATGCTTAATAGCATTTTGTTTTTAGTACTTATGTATTTTTTCAATAGTTTTTATTTCTTTGTGTTAGTTAATGATTGTAATTTTCTGTGAGCTACTTTATGGCCTTTTTATTATTAGTTGTGCATTTTTGTAAGCCATTTATTCCCAGATAATGTAAGTAGGCAATAAATGCATTTTTTTGTACTGTCTTTTGTGTCAACTATCTGTGTTTTGTGTTAACTATTATTCCATAATTAATGAAAAAATGAAGGGCACTTTACGGAGAAAATTTCATTTAACTAACTCTTAAACTTTTTAGAAATTTGAGAGTGATTGATTGTGATTAATCCAACTTTGGGGCGAATTTAGGGTATATTGGAGTCTGAAAAGTCCGTTTTAGACAAAGATTTAAAATTCTAATTTATTTTCTATTTAGAAATGTATATTAGGGTTTTATTTAATAATTTATTATTATATGTTAACATTAACTATTTTAATCCAAGAATTTTTTCTATTTTATCTAAATAAAGAGAATATAGGGGGTAGTATTTAGTGTTTTGACCGATTAAAACACTAAAAGCTATTGTCATATACAACTTTAATGTTTGATGAAACACTACTTAATCTCTAAAAGCTGCTCGATATATTAAATTACCGAAATTTACAGACATACCATCTTGACTCTAGTCAAAATATTAAA
Source organism: Jatropha podagrica (assembly GCA_947857235.1). Classification (NCBI taxonomy): domain Eukaryota; kingdom Viridiplantae; phylum Streptophyta; class Magnoliopsida; order Malpighiales; family Euphorbiaceae; genus Jatropha; species Jatropha podagrica. The sequence continues at coordinate 4,454 of CANUEP010028398.1, forward strand.
ACTCTTTGAAACGATGTTGTCCAACAGCCTCTAAGGAGCCAAATAAAAAAATTTGGACAGTTTTACAAACAGAAATTTTAAAATTTTTTGATCTAGTGGCAATGGTGCCCCCAACTGTCCCTTATATATCTATATATATATATATATATATATATATATATATATATATATTTCCAATTATTCTTCTTGAAACTCTAGTGATATGGTAGTATATGGAAACCTCCCTTGAGATTTAGATGGTCCACACTACGATCGTTTTGTAAAAATTTTCCATATTAATGTAAAAATTATCTTTTTAGTTATAAACTTCATACAATATTAATGTATCCAATTGAAGCATAATCTACTTCTATGGAAGTAGTTTGCATGTAAAATTTTGTTGGGGAATTTGCGTTCATAATAAAATATGCAAGTCCAATTGATAGGTTAGCCATTAACTATCATCAAATGGGAGAAGATAAAATTCTTTGAATCATTAATTGTCTTTGAATGGATTAGGGATTTTGAAGTTAGGTAATCAATCAACTACCTCTTTTTTTTTTTATTCTAAATGCTCACATGTCATGATTCGTTTTGACACCTCTAGATTTTACGGTAATTCTTTAATATATTATTTTAGTTTTCATAGACAAAGGAGAGAAGCATTATTTCTTGTTGTAGCTCACAGTGTTATTTTGATCCATTAGGGCTCTTAATGGATTAAAAGAAATTATTTTTTAAATAAATACATGTAGATAATTAAGCAATTAAAAATTTAATTTTTATCTTTGTTAAATTTATTTTTTAATGAATATATATGATAATGATAATTTAAAAATATTTTTATATTTTATTTATTAAATATTCAATACTTTTAGGATATTTGATAAAAAAGAAAGAAAAATATATTCTTTTATTAATATTTTTTTTATGTTTGGATGATTGGATTGGATATGTTTTTTAAAAATAAGTTTTGAAATATAATCTATATAATTTTTATTTAGGAGAGATAAAAAAGAAGAAAAAGTATATTGTTTTTATTAATATTTTTTATGTTTGTAAGATTTAATTGGATATATTTTTTAAAAAGTAAATTTTTAAACAGAATTTATATAATTAAACCTGAGATGATAAACAATTGAAAATTTTAATTTAAAGCCAGCATCATTTCATACTAGATTGACAAGACCCACATGGTTTTATCGCAAGTGAAATGAGAACTTCTTAAAAAGTCACCCATCCTAAGATTTCGCTAAGTGAGTACGGTTAATTCTAGAGTACTTCCAACTCTCTAAGACATTCCACTAAAAAGTGCTTCTAATAATTAGTTTATCCATTTTCAATATGTGATTTAATTTATTCATGTATTCTACGTTCTAATACCTTAGCTAGTCTATCATTATAGAAACTAGCTAGGAGCTCTACTTTACTCGTCCTCTTAGAATCACCTTGTCGAATCCGGATGTCACAATGGTTAATATAACTTTTAAAATAATAATTTTTTAAACATTTTTTTAACTATCAATAAGTGTTTAATCTATCCAATTTTATAAGTTAAGTTGCTTAATAGGTCAAATAAAATATATAACAAGTTCAATTTTATAAGTTAAAATATTTAATTGAATTAAAGTAAAAATTTAAGGTTAACACAACGTTTTTTAGGAAAAGTAAGGAGTGAATCTATGTATCTTTTTTGCAAATAAATTTTATATGAATTTCATTTATTAATAAATAACATATATATATATATATATATATATATATATAAAATTTGTATTTGGTTGAACTAATTCGTATAGTTAATTTGTACCCAATCGTGTTAGTAAGAATTTTAATTGATATATAATATATAGTTGATATAAATTTCAATCCGCTATTGATTTAGTTAACTACATTTTAATTTTTTATCAGTTACTAGCTAATTATATTTATATTATATTTAATTAAATAATTAATAAAAAAATCTTTCAATTATTAACAATCAACTTGTCTTGAAATTAATGAAAAATATCATACATCCTAAGTAACTAAATAAATATCATTGCAATTTATTGATAACTTTTTAAGCAAATGGTTTAATAATAAATAAAAAATCTAATAGAATCGTTTTGAAATGATTCTTTATTTTTCAATTGGATCAAAATCATTTAAAAAGTAAACGGTATAAAATTTATAATTTTACGTGATTTGTTGTCGTCTAACTGTTTGACACATTTTTATACGCGCGCGCGCACACAGACATATATATATATATATATATATATATATATATATATATATAACATTAGCTAGAATAATATTTTAGGCTAAATAATAAGGTAATCTTATTTTTTATTTATCAAATTAATAAACCCCATATAAGTATTTAAAAAGGAAATTTAAACACGTTTGGAATGAGTGTGTATAAAAATTTTAAAATGGTTTCGTATGAATATTGTAAATTGTGTTAATGTCATTGCACTCCATCACGACAATAACTAAATTACATTTGATTGAAAATTTATATACATAATTTTTTATATTTTATTTCTGCTATTAAAATGTAAATATTTAAATAATGGGTGTTAATATGAAAAAAAATTTTAATTTATATATAAAATATAATAAAATTTTGTTTTATCATTCACTAAATTTTATAATTGTCATTAAATAAAAGTATCATATAACTTAGCCATAATAGTAAAATTAACTAAATTAATATAAATATTTAATTAAAAATTTAAAAGATAAACCGTCTCATCTTCAAATTAAAAAAAAAAAAGTTGAGAGAACCAGACGTGTTAAATCGTGAGCGAAAATAATATTGTTTAGCTTGACAAGTGTATGAAATATGTTCGTTCTTTAGGAAACAACTAGGCAAAGCCCCATGCATTGCCCTCTATTTATTGTATATTGTCTTTTATTTTTAAAATACTTTTATTTATAACTCTATACTAAATGAATAATAAAAATAATTAAAAGTATTTTAAATAAAAACAAATTTAAACTAAGCTTATTTAAATTTATAAATTTTTATTTATACATCACAATTATTTTACAAAAGTAAAAGGATAAATATTAATTAGTATTTAAATTTAAAAAATTCAATATATTTTATTCAATTATAATTTGTTATCGATGCAAATATAATATTTCAAATTAATTCATAAAATTCTGTGAATATTATATGAGCGGATAATGTAAGTTTTATTAAATGATCTTATAAAAAAAATTCAAAATTCAAATATAGATATAAATAATTATTATAAATAAATATTAATTCTAAAATATAATTTTTAAATATAAAATTTAAATTTAAATGATAAATATCATTTTGAGTATAAATACTAAATTTATTTTTAATTTATTAGATGTTATCTTATAAATTCTCTTTATTATATTAAATGTATTTATCAAATTTAATGATTTTTTTCTTTAATTAAATTAATTGTGTAAATGTTACTTACTTGAATGGTAAAACATTTCTTTAATCTCCTATCCTAGGAAACAAAATAAATTATAAAATAATAATAATAATCACACAACAAATTGAAAAAATTATTACAACAAATATTCAATATTATATAATTGGTTGTATAAAGATCAAAAATAAAAAAATTATCATTTCTAAAAAAATAACTTGTAAGTTGTGAAAATAATGAGTTTCGATTAATATCAATCATATTTATCTCTATTCTTTCTATGCTATTTTGCCTCTGTTTTAACCTTTCCCTGCACAAAAAGAGGAAAAAAAAAGAATATAGATTAAAGAATTGACATCACATCAACATTTCTTTACCTCAAGTGAAGAAGAAGAAACGGGACTAAAACTTGTTATTATCATCATTTTGCAATTAAAAATATGAATAATAAAAATAAGAATAAGAATATATAAAAATAAATAATAAATAAATAAAGATTTGAGAGCACAATCAAAATTCAAAAAATCGAAAGCAAAATAATTTAACAAATAAAAAGTAAAAAAGGAGAAACATTATGAAGAAAATCATTAAAATAGAGAGGTATATATAAATATATTTACGTAGATATAGATATGAAAAAAAATTTGAAAGTTTTAAATTCAAAGATTCAAAAGGTTTAAAAATTTTAATTATTCAAACTTTTAGATTTTATATATATATAAAATTTAGATATAGATAAAAAAATTAAAAAATTTTAAAATTTTAAATTCAACGATAAAAAAATTTTAAAGTTTGGTTATTTAAATTTTTAGATTTTATATATACATATATAAAATAAATGCTAAAAAATATTAAAAATATAAAAAATTTATAAAAAAAGAAAAAAGGAAATGCTCAAAGGAGAATATGCCAAGTCAACTTTTTAAAAATTTTTTTTTTTCAGGATTATATATATATTAGATAGTGAAAGAGTGGCTCGGATTAATGGCTATTGATTCTCAGCCATTGTCTAACCTAGAGAAAAACAAAAGAAAAACTACTTTTTTAATATCGCACTGCATCGCGATTCAAGCTGTAAATCATTTCCCTTTTTTTCACTATTAAAATTTTAAAAATATGCATTTATAAATTATGGACTAAAAGATTAGGTCTAAAAATTAAATTAAAATTTATTCTGAGACCACTTGATTATATGAAAATAGAATAAAGTACATAAGAGATATTATAACAAGTAGTTTATACGTCAAAATATAATATAAATTAGCTGCTTATATTTATTTTAATTTAAACAAAACTTATACTTTAATATTAAATAGATAAAAAAATGAATACATAAAGCCATAATCAATATGCAATAAACGTAATACAAAAAACTATCTATATATATTATATATAAAAGTGAAAATGAGAGGAGGAAATAATTTATATTCTCGATAATACTCCTAATAAAATTTAATATGTTTTAAAATAACCTTATTAATGATCAATTAAATTTTATTTTAAATATTATGCTTAATAAATAATTAATATTAACTACACAATTAAATTTTATTTTAAATATTATGCTTAATAAATAATTAATATTAACTAACATTAACTGTATATTAATAAATATATTTTATTTTAATTATTTTAATGTTAAATAATAAGGCTACAAATGAAAACATAAGTTCTTTTATTTACTATATATATTTTTAATTTTATTTAATTTAGGATTTAAATTAAATGTTAGAACTAAATATATATTACATACTTTATGTATTTATTATATACATTATTTTGCTCTATTTAACTCAATAGATAATAATTTAAATTTATAATCTATAATTTATATACATGTGGAAATAAAGGAGGAAATTATGTGAATTTTTAAAGTAGCATTTTAATTTGAAATTCCTAATATATCATTTTAATTTTTTTTTACATTTTATTCGCAGAAAATAATACTATTTATCCTTTTGAATATCCTTTATATTTTTATTTTTAATCCTTTTTTTATAAAAAATATATTTCATTTATATTTTTAAATATCTTTTTAATTAGACTTTATGCCTTTTAATTTCAGAAAATATGTATACGTATATATGTTCTCTATTTGATATTGTAATATTATTATAAAATGATTTTTATAATTTATAGTTTTTTATGTTCTTAATCATATTTTCCCATATTATATTACTTTTTAGGAGGTAAATAAAAAATTATAGTTCAACTATTGAAAACGAAATTCAAATTCTATTAATTTATTATGTTTTGAATTTTTTAAAATACAATTAAACACTTTATTATTAGATTATATTAGTTAATTCAGTGAAATTAAATAAAAAAATTTTAATATATTATTTTCTTTTTGAAAACCATGGTGTACACTTATTTGAATTATTATATATTATTGTATTTTAATTTTTTTTTAAATTTAACAGAATCAATGCAAATATGAAATTATAGTATTTGACTAATAAAAAAAATAGAATTTTTATTTTTTAGTCTAATGAAATCTTTTTGAAAAAATAGACATAAATGTTTGAATTTACTACCATTTTTATTTTCAACTTTTCTATATTAAAAATGAAATAAGGATAAAATTCAAGAGCTCTATTTTTATTTAATATTTATTTTTTTTATTTTAAAAAGTTATAGAATTTTATTTAATTTTTCTATAATTTAATTAGATATGTTTTTTTAAATAAATATAAAGATAATTAGACATTTAAAATGTTAATATTTTTCAAATATTTTTTCTATATGACTTCTTAATTTTTGAATTTATTCTCATTTATATCTTTTTAAAATTTGATAGAGTATATTAAATTACCAATATTATTGTTTGCAATTTTACATATTGATTCTCATTTGGAGTTGAAACTCTAAATAATTTATTTTTAGATTATATGCTATTGATAAAATTTTAGCTTAATTTCATCCGACGAAAATAATTAATATGAAAATCAAAGTCATATCTTATATTATCTTTATGCGGAATAAGTCTTGATTTATTAGATTAATATATATAGTATCGCCAAATTATAGAATATTTACCGTATAGTAAATGCATATTTGTAGTGGTTTTATATAATTAATTAATAATAAAATTATATTTTTTTATTAAAGAGAGAAACAAAAATATCATTTTCTTTTCATGTCACAAAATTTTATTGTATATATTAATTAATTATTATATTTATTTTAATTTGAATAAGAATTTATATTTTAATATTATATAAATAACAAAATAGAACAAGCATATAATGAGTAAATTCAACGTGCAACGTACGTAATAAAGAACTAGTTTAAATATATGTGTGTGCGCGAGTGTGTTATTAAAAAAATAAAAAGAAAAAGAAAATGAAGAGGGAAAGGAAAATGGCCAAAGCAAGATGGCTTGATTCTTGAAATTAAGAAGTAGCTTATTTTCATCCGAAGAAGTTAACTGATAGTCACAAAAAATGCATATGATTTTATATATATTTTTTATTATTTCAGTTATGTTTTGAACTACCCTTATTAATAAATTAGTCCCATTATTAATATATTTCTCTATTTTTAATTTTTACCATGAGTTGAACTAATTCCTATTATTTTAGGTAAAGACATCGAAGGAAATAAATTTTATTTGATAATTCCACATTAATTTAGTTTATATTCTTGGAGTGACTTTAAAAATGATCACTCAATATATCACTTAAATCCTAAAAATGACCTTAGAAACGACTGTTTGATATGTCATCTGAAATTTATACTCTCGAAATGACTTTAGGGATGATCACTCAACATGTCATTTGGAACCGAAAAATCAACTTTCTGCATGGCTAACAGTGTAGTTGCACAACTATAACTAAGTTTTTCTTTTGCAGCACTTTTAGCCCACTTGGTTAGGTACACATCTTATCCTTTGACAGTGAAAAGATTGGTAACAAAAAGATGGACAGTTGACAAGAAAGGAAACAAATAAAGCGGGAACAAGTTGCTTCTTCTCTTAAAAAAAGCACACTCTCTCTTGGAAAAGTGATTTTTGGGCATTGGCTCTCTCTCTCTCTCCATTTTCTTTTCTTCTCTCATAATAACTATTCCAATGACCATTTCGTAGCTCCCTCTCTAAACCAACGCCGGCTGTTTCTTTCTTTCTTTATTCCTATCTTAGCTTCTCAATCATCAATCAACAACCATTTCTATTTTGTTTCCTCTCCACTCATAGCCCCTCACATCCAAAAGCAAAACCACCACTTCAGAAGGAATAATCAAAGGAGCTTGCAATTCAAAGGAGAGAAAGTTTGCTGGACCAATAGGAAGAGATACAAAAGCCAGATATCAAGACTTAGATATAAAACTCATCGGCAAATTAAATAGTAACAAACCCAAGTCTAATTATTATTCAATGCTTTTGTTTCTCTATTTTTATTAGAATATTATTATGGATATTGTATTAATTTTTATACTAGGCTAAAATCTAAATCTAGTTATGGGAACTATTTATTAAATTAATGTGTCCAAGAATAGTTTGATTTATTTTTATTTATGCCTAAGGGTTCCTAATTTAATATGTTTAATCTTAATGCTTGTGGATATGTTGAGCCCCATATTTGCATGATTTTTAGACCAACTTGTATGATTGAAAAATTGACTTGTTGGTCGGACTGTATATATTAAACTTAGAAAAACAGACTTAGGGATAAACTGAATTTCTTCGAGAACCAAAGGATTAACAACTACTTAATGGGTTTCAATCAACGTGGTACCATGAAAGTAGGTACCATTTTGATTCTAACACGTCTATTTAGCCTTGGAAGAGGAACTTGGATATTTTAGGTTAGTTCTCCTTTAGGAACAGACATAGACCATTAAATCAACCATTCGCGATACCCATTAAGCTAATAAATATCCCATAGCTAGATTAACTTAATATTTGACTATTTAAATCCTTAAATATTGTTAGCTTTAATCATTTATTTTAATTTGTGTTTATTTAGATTTTATTGTAATTATTTATTGCTTGCCGAAATATTAATTTACGATCGTCCTGATAATTGTTAAATATAAAAATTAGTAATCTGTCCTCCAATCTCTATGGATTTGACAACATTTCTCTCTATATTACTTGTACGGCCTGTACATTTGCGGAATACGCATTCGTTGCCCATCATTAATAGAAATTGGTTTCTGTGAAAGAGAAAAACGAATGTAGAGTTAGAGTTTTTCTTATTTATTGGTTTGGTGTTGTACTTTTAATTTTTTTTGCTTTTAATTATAAATGGGTTAAAATTTTAAAATGGGCTAACATATTAAGCACGAGCCATGTCACGACCCATTTTCATGAGCCGGACCGACACTAGAGCTTGAAAAATATTAAGGCCACCAAGATTCGTAATAAGTTTAAAGACTAATTACAAATTCATAAAATCTAAAATATTCCTCAGAATGACTCATTATATTATTATTGATCCAAAAGGTCACAAGGCCTTATTTCATAAAAATTCAACTGTGCTAATAAAATTTTACATACACTTGACACTATTATTATCATAATAGTGTAAAAAAAAAAAAACACATATCATAATAGCTTGTGACACCCAAAATCCGGTTTCGTAAAAACTAAATCTTAAAGGCCACATTAGGTTTAGCACCGAAATGTTAAACTGGTATACTTAATACTTGACAATTTAAAAACGCATTCATTTAGCTTTACCATGAGAATTTCCCTTATATATATATATATATATATATATATATATATATACATATTCAGTATCACAAATATAGAAAAATATTTAAAACATTTTTATAATTAAACCACAACTCAACTACTTTTTTTTTTAAATTTATTTTTCCAACACATCTCATAAAAGCTCAACACAAGTAATAAATTAGTTCTTTTTAATTGAAAGCATTTAAGATATTAATTACATGTCGCAAAATATTCTGACTCTGAAAATAAAACTGTTTCCAAATATCTAGTTCATAACATTCTGACGTAAATAAAAATATTCTAGTGCCTTAATTATATTTACATGCCCCTAGATTTTCCTAAAGACTGAATTAAAAGAGAGATTGTTTGAAGACTGACTGTCGTAGAATAAGAGGCCTCTAAAATTCTGATGCTCGTTGTAGACCGTCTACCCCGAATTAGCAACCTGTGCGTGACAAATCAATGCGCTAAGTATAAGGTTAGTGGTGCTTATTTTCCATTTATAGTAGGGAAATACACATGAGCAATTATAATACATCATATTATCATATACAGTATTTATTCAAAAGCAGACAGCATAATCATAATATAACATATTTCAGACGTGTAATATAAATATTCACAGTCAACATGTCTAATTAAATCCAATAATCATGTATCATTAAATTAGACATACTTAATCATGAAATCACATATGTTCATAAAGCAGTATAATTATTTATTTAATTAATTTATATATAAAAAACTTTATTTTTAATTAGGTCTTTAGCATACTTAGAAGAATCAAATAGTAGACAGAGAATTTCGTAACAAACATACGGCTTGAAAGCTCATATAATATAATACGACCCATCGGTCGAAATTAAATGGCCATATTTAGAAAATTGGGTTCGTTAGCCCCCTATAAAAATTGAAATTCGTTTGCTCCTATAAAATTAGAGTTCATTAGCCCCTATAAGACACTGCATGTCACATATAGACAATACTGTATTTTCTATGGCATGCCATATCTTTATATAACTACTGACTCAACCAAGTAGACCAAGTCCGATAAAATATTTATTTTAATTAATTCATTTTATAATTCATACATAACAGTGTTCATAAATAAAATATCTAGTCTCAATATTATACTGGAATATTTTATTACAGAAAAAAAATATTCTCTTTCATAAATCCTCTTTATTCATAAAAAATCATATTTTTTCATATTAAACATTTCATCATAACACATAGTCATAAATCATATATATATATATATATATATATATATATATATATATATATATTAAGCACATAATCATTGTTTTTTTCTTATAATTTATTATATTCACAAAGAATATTCATAAATTTTTTTGGTGCCATGAAAGAATATTTTATTTCATAAAATATTCTATCATGGCATCAAAAAAATTTATATCATCCAATTAAAATTAAAATCATAGTATATTTTATATAATTACTCATAATTTATTAATATGCACAAATTCCAAGACTATGGCATAATTCCCAAGGCATTAATATTAAACATGATATATCACCATCTAATTAATCCATAATTCAATTATTTCTAATATTCTCATAACTTGGACTTAAGTGGATCAATTAATTATTTAATTGATCTAATAGGATTTTTAAATCCAATATTCCCTTAACTTCTAAGATTAATTTATTTATCTACTTAATTGATGTAATAGCCATAAAATTCTATTATTTTTATTATTCCTATTATTTACTAATTAAGTACCTAATTAATCTAGTTATCACCAATTAACTATCTAATCACTTAATTAAATTACTGTTAACCAATTAATTTATTACTACTACTTAATTATCACTAACCCTACTTAATCAATCATCTTAATTAAGGACAAATTACAATTTAGTCCTTAAGGTCCTCATTAATTATAAATGGGTCTCATTTGAAATAAATAGACTAATGGTATATTAATTTATCCATAGTCCATAATTTAATTCCTTTAGGGGTCCAATTTATAATTATAGTCCTTAATCAAGTCTCAAATAGTTCTTTAGTCCATAATTAATGCAAATTGCATTTGGATCCTTAGAAAATGTCTTAATAGTCTTTAAAATTTCCTTTGTCCAAAGTCTCTACAAGCATAGAAAATTTCTCCTTGGTCCTTGGAACATGTGCAAATAAATCGATGAGTCATGAAAATATTATTTTTGGTACCCAAAATAAATTATGTCTCCAATAATTTTACATAATAAGTCTAATAATTTACTAAGATTATCCTTTTTATTATCTTTAACATTGCATATCACATGCATAAAATAGTATTTAAACATAATAAAAAAATAATACCGTAAATTTAGCTAACCTTATAAAAAAACATTAACAATATTTAAATTTTACAAAAGCCCGTATTTAGCATCTGTAATATTCATACATGTAGATTTAAGCATAAAATCACTAAAAACTAATATAGAGATTTTTTTTAAAAAAATATTATTAGATTCGATCAATATGAAAGCATAAACTAAAATTTCATAAAAATTACATCTAGCATAAATGAGACATATTAACCATAGATAAACTCATTTAAAGCATAAAAATCAAGTCTTGAAGCACAAAAATCTAGAATCACACCAAATAACTTCTAAAGATGAGAAATAGCACAAACCTCCAAAATATTAGTCTTCTAACACCTCTTTTCCCTTATTCTTGGAGGTAGGACCTTCTAAGAAAAGAAAAATTTAAATAAATACTTAGACTTAATGAAAATAAAAATCTAAATGCATGAATAACATAAATAAATGTATGAGAACTTATTTCTGGCCTTAGTTTGAAGAATCATTAAGATTTTAGATTAGAGAGTAAGAGGTAGAATAGGTTTTAATGAGAGAAAGTTTACCAAATGGTGAAAATCCGGAATTTTGATGCAAGAATTCACTTCCTTAGCTTAGGTATTTAAATATTTTTGCTTGAACTTGTTCAAAAATGGTGGCTTTTGTGGTGTAGTGAAGAAAAATGGAGAAGAGAGGGAGAGAGTTTGGTTTGGGTGGCTAGGGTTTTGATGAAGAAGAAGATGAGTTGTTGCATGTTTGATTATTTAGGTTTTAGATGACTTTTAGGCACTTTGGTAATTTCTCCAAATGAACGGTGGATATTATATCTTAAAAACTCATCCAAAGGCTCATATTAATTCATTAATGACAATTTGATAATTTGCCATTGTGTAGAGACAAGATTGACTTGGTCAAAGTCTTATAAATAGAAGGCTAGGATTTGCTTTAGGTTTCTCTCATCCTAATGCTAGAATTAAACACTACACTAAGTCTAACTACACATAATAAAAACTTTATAAATATACATATCATGCCATAAAGTAATTTTCTAGATAATTAAAATTATTAAAATAATTTATGGCACCATAAATTAACTATATAAGCATAAATCATATCATTAATAAATTAAATCTC
>CANUEP010028404.1:0-22693 GCA_947857235.1 Jatropha podagrica
ACAAACCAACGGTACTTTTATTTCCTGAAAAATGTTTATGGAAGGGGGGTGAGTTTCACTAAACTCAGTGAATAATAATAAATAATGCAAACTCATACATTCAAGCAATATGTTTTCACAATATGTAAAATGAACATACTGTTCATACTTCACAAGCACGTGTCATACATCAGCATCTTCAAACAAATCACATTCAAATATTCACAACATGTGAAAATTAGTCAGTGAAGTCACAAATCCACCTATTGGCCCCATGCCAATTCCATAATAATAATATATATAATAGGGAGCCGATTCCCATACTTGGCCCACTGACCCATTGACACACGTCGTCCCAATTTCCATCCAGATACAAAAACATATTATTTCATATCACAATTATTCACAAATATATTCCATACAATAAATGCAATATATAAATGTAATCAAGGGCGGAAATTATATAAATTTATAGAATTAAAATATTATATATCAAATACTAAGATTATAGAACTGAAATATTATATTTGAAAAATGAATTATATCAATATAGCAATAGAATTAAAAAATGATTCATGATAATATAAGGAATATATGGTATACATATGAAGTGCATGTATGCAGGATGGTGTGCACAATTTTTTATTACTCACAGTGATCGCAGAATAATATCAGATCTGTCCTGGGTTTTGATTTGGAGGAACAGTAGAGAAACTCGGTCGATCTAAAAAACACGTATAATAAGAAAAATATAATCAGATAATAATTACCTTAACTGAGAATATTAATTTAATAAACCTAACCGTTTATTTTTATATTCATGACTAAATTTTTATTAATTCACTATATAACCGTACTATTTACCAGCAATTAATTTATTCACTTATTTTGTATCTAGTCTAGATATCAATTCCATTCATTCTGCCATAAAATATATTTATACTCCAAATTATAATTTAACACCAACAATAATAATTTATTTAATCAATCAATTAATTGATTCTACTTTTTAATATACTCCATTTACTAAAATTTCTTCAAATATACCCATTAATTCTTAATAAAAGAATTTTCATAATTTTAGAATCTCAACGTTAATTAATTAATTTGCTAACCTTCAAAATCAATAAAAATTCTAAAATTACTCTTTAATTACCCAATTCATCAGTTAATTTATTTTATCCAATTCTCCAATTAATCATTAATCAATCAAAAATACCATAATCAATATTTAACATCCTATAATCAAATTAACTCTCATAAATAAAATAATTCTATACTAAAATCAATAAATCAACATATAATCTAACAATCAATAATTTACCAAAAATTCTAACAATATACATTCTCAATATAACAAAATCAACCAAATATTTAACCTCCTATAATTAATTAATCATTATAATTATTCAATTTAACTAATTAACTAACAATATCATTCCTAAAAATAATTAAATCCACCAATAATATAAAATCAATAAATAATTCACCAATCACCTAATTAATAGTTAATATCCTGAAATCAATTTAACCTCCATAATTTCAATTAAAATTTATAATTTCAACCAATAACCAAATATTCAATTAACTACCTAATAATTTTCAAAAATTTAACTAATCAATTACCTAACAATATCAAATAATCAAAATTCTATCAATTAACCATAATATTAAAAATTCACCCAAAAATATAATCCACAATTAATTTACCAACCAAAATAATTAACTCATTAAATAATAAAATTATTCAACCAAATATTCTAAAATTAACAAATTAATTAATAAGAATTTAACTAAATAAAATTCTGAAAATAATAAATTCTATACCCAATAAATGTCAAATTTCCAAAAAGTCCTTCAATCGGAGGAGGAGGAGGCGGTGGCCGGAAGCAAGCTGGGCTTGCTGCCAAGGTCGCGCGCGGAGGAGCAGGTGGCTGGCTGTGGCGCGACGCGAAGGACAGAGCTGCTGGAGCTCGCTGGAAATGGTGGCGCGACGAGAAGAGGAGCAGAACAGGGCTGGGTCGTGCGTCAGAGGGAGGCAGAGCAGAGCTGCTGCTGCTGCGGCTGTCCGGCGACGCTGCAGGTGCTGCAAAAGGAGGCGGAGGACTGCTGCGATGGTGGTCTGTGGAGCTGCAGCTGGTGGCCTGGCAGTCGCAGAGAGGGATAGAAACAGAGCTGTTCGCGCGAAGAAGAGAGGAGGAGCTGGGTCGCGCGAGGAGGAGCTGCTGCTGCTCGTGGAAGGGAGGAGGAGCTGGCTGCTGCTGCTACTGCTGGTGGTGGTCTAGCAGTAGCAGCGGTAGGGAGAGGAAGAGCAGAGTGACAGACGCAGAGAGAGAAAGAAAGAGAAAGAAAGAAGAAGAAGAAGAAGGAGAGGGAGGCTGCTGTGGTGGTGGCCGGCTGTGGCCGGTGGAGGCCTGAGGAGGAGCTGGAGATGGCTGCTGCTGGAGTGAGAGAGAAAGAGAGGGAGAGGAGAAGAAGGTGTGTCGCGAAATGAAGAATAAGAGAGGAAGAGACGAAATAAAAAGATTTTTTTTTAAAGTTTAAAATTATTAAATAAAAACAAAATAATAAAGTTTTTAATTATTAATAAAAACAAACCGTCCAAGTAGATTGCCGGAAGAAAGAAATAGTAACGCATAGTATTTTTCAAAAATATTCGATTCGGGTCTAATTTTAATTAATTCGGTCCAATAAAAATAAATAATTGGTCCAATTTTGATTCGATTAATTTTAAGGTGGATCAAAATGATTTTCGATTCCGATAATATTACGTAGCGTAATATTATTGGCTAATAATTTAACAATTAAATTTAAATAGAAATTATTTTAAAATAAAAATTTCTGGATATTACAGCACTCAATGAAATTTAGGATATCCAAAAATAATTTTAATCATAGTCAATTAAAAAAATTATATTTCATTAAAATATATTTATAAAATTATTTTTTAAGTCAATTATGTGTGGTTTAATTATCTTCTAACTTAAATGAAGACTGAGAGATTTCGAGTTCAAATTATCTCGACCACAAGTACTTTCACCAATTTGGTGAGTGGAGGGTTATTACTTGTTGTATAGCCCGCAGCGTTATTTCGATTATTAGGCATTTCAATAAATTAAAAAAATTATTTTTTTATAGATAATTAATCATTTAAAAATTTAAGTTGTAAATTTTCTAAATTTATTTTGTAATGAATATACATGATAATGAGACATTTGAAAATATTTTATTAAATATTTAATTTTGTAGGATATAAATAAAAAAATAAAATATTTTCTTTTTATTAATTTTTTCTTTATATTTATATGATTTGATGAGAGGTACTTTTTCAAAAATAAAGTTTCAAATAGAATATATATATATATATATATATATATATATATATATATATATATATATATATATAATATTTTATTTAAAAGAGATTAAAAAATATATTTTTTATTAATATTTATATACTTTTTAAAAAGTAAATTCTCAAATAGATTTACATATTTATCAGATCTGATAAATAGTTGGAAATTTTAATTTAAAAAATATATAACATTTTGTTTATATATTTGTATATCTATATATATTTAAATTTTTTTTTTCTTAGGTGAGTTTTGAAAGAGTTTTATTTTTAATAATAATTTTTTATTTTTTTTTCATTACTGAATAATTTATAATTATTATCATTTTAATTTAGTAAAATATTTATATCTTCTTGCAATAAATAAATGGTCTATTGATTATTAAGCATTTAATTTTCTTTATATTTTTATTCTATATCCTAAATCTGTTTGATGCAAAAGAAAATAGTGTTTAGAAAATTGAATAAAAACTACAATTATATAGTTCTGTTGAGTCACTTTCTGAGTTTTAAGAATTTATATGAATGTGCATATATTCCTTTCTCTTATACACTGGATAAATAATACCACTATCATAGCCAAAGTGATTTTCATTATTAATTCAAATCATCCTTCCATTTTTTTTCCTTTTACCTAATAATAAAAAATAATATATTATTATTATTATTCATTAGAGTTATATATAGATATTAATTTTAGATTGAGGATAACAGTTGTAGATCGAGTGATGACTTGATTTTCTTTTTGGGTATCTATTAGAATTTTAGAAATTTACATTTATAAATTAAGGACAAAAGGATTATATTTAGAAATTGAGTTGAATTTTATTCTGAGATTACTTCATTATAATAATAGAATTAAGTATATAAAAAATAACATTACAAATAGTTTGTATGATAAAGTACAATACAAATTAACTATTTATATTTATTTTAACATAAATAAATTTTATTAATATTATATAGATAAAAAATAAGTATATAACGAGTGTAGTCAATGTATAATCTATTGAAAAAAAAAAGTGTAGAGTTTACTCAGAAACAATTTATAAAATACTTTTACGTTAGTTATGCTACCTACTCTTTGATCATGACATAAAGAATAGTTTCATGAATGTACAAAACAATGGACTAATTAATACTATCAAGTTTGGAGAAAATAAATAAAATCCTTAATGTAGAAACGTGAAATTTTATTTTTCTAAAAATACCAAATTTTAGCATTCAACGACTTTAACAAATAACTTTATCTCTCAAATAGTAATGTTTAGCATCAATGTGATGTACAATGTGACATGTACTAGCTCAATGTTAAGCAGTAGAAGCCAATATGTTATTATAAGCCAAACCTATAAAAATATCCTCAATTTTTCAGACTCGTTACAAAATTACTCCATTTTGGCCTTTGTATTCTAGGCACTCTCATTTTGAAACTCAAATATATTAGCAACCCAAAATCGATTTAGGGTTAGGGTTAGGGTTAGGGTTTAGAATAAAAAAATATTTTACTCACCCCACCTGAAAACCTTGGTTAACTTAACCCAAAACCTCCAATAAACACAGTTTTCTCTCTTCTTCACATAAAAAGATGGCATTTGACAAGATTGAGTATTGATGGTTTGTTGGTGTAACACGCTATGCGAATCCCATGTTGGCCTTGTATTTGTCTTTATCTTTTAGTCAACTAGTTTATATCTTGATATGTAAAATGACGTGTATCGAGACTTTGGTCAAGTTAACCAAGATTTTCAAGTGGGGGCCACTAAAATATTTTTTTTATTCTAACCCTAAATAGAATTTGGGTGTTAATATATTTAAGTTTTAAAATGAGAATCCTTAAGATACAAATGTCAAAATGAAGTGATTCTATAACAAGTAAAAAAATTAAGAATATTTTTATAAAGAGATTATGTAATTATAATCAAAGGTTAAATAAGTAATTATAGCTTTCTTGTACAACACAGGTGTTTAAAAATAAATTGTAATGCATTCTCTAATATAGCAAAAATAAAATTATACTCGGTTGGTCCATAAATAAATAATTCCAAAACTTAATCTTTTAAATTCATTTTGATTGACAAAGCAATCATAAAATCAATAAGAAGAAACTCATAATCCTACCTTTAAATAGAAAAAATGCTAACTAATAATCAAAATATTCTCTATCACTATTTATGATGATGAAGTTGTAACCAAAGAATTGAAAAATCACACCACATTATTACTTGGAATATTTAATCTCAAAGAAGATACCTTTTTATATTTAAATAAAATAATACTAATGTAGACCTCCTATTTAATAATTAGTAATTTATTAGTAATTAGCATGCAACTTGAAAATAAAAGAAAAATAACATTTTACAAATTATAAAATAATTGAAATGACCAATAAGTGGAATTTTGCATAGTTGGAAAAAAGTTGGACGTGGAATCAAGAATGAAAATGTGCAAGTAACTATGGATAAGTTAAGAGCAATCAAACTAACCACAAAAAATGAGAAAGGAAAAAATAGATTTATGATAGTATCAATAGACTAGTTGGAGATGGCCAATATATATGTTTTGCTATCATATAAATAAATTAAATTATAGATTATAGTAGTAATATTAATAATACACCCTAAGAAAGAAGAGTTGAATTCATAATTGATGAAAAAATTTATTGAAATTGAAAAGTATAGGTCAAACACATTATTTTTCTAAAGAAAAGAAGAATTCTTAAATTTCAAGGTAGTGTTGTGATTTTAAGAAAAAAAACACTTAAAGAAAATAGAGCTTTTGCAGAGAAAATGATTCATTCTTCATTAGCTTTCTGCAGTACATGTATAGGAAACAAAAAATTTATTAAAGGGCTACTCATCACCAATTTCATCTACTTTTCAACTTTAACATATCTAATTTCATAAATCAAGGATTTATACATATTTCCATCTTATCTTTGATTGTGACGGTATGACAAAAACAAAAAAGACAATCCATTATTTTATTTAACTCAGGATATCTGAAACATATCAATTTCTAATGCTTCTCATTGATATTTTTCTTGAAGACTCCAAGCATTAATCTCAGCCTTTCAAACTTGGCTTTAGAAAAACATTTTATCATAATATCAACAATCTGATTTTCTGAACAACAATAAACCAAATCAACTTAACATTTCTTCTCTGCTTCTCTAATTGCGTGAAGTTTCACATTAATGTGCTTGGTCCTTCCATGTTGGATAGGATTTCTTATGATTCTGATGGCTGATTTGTTTTCAATCCAAATAACAATAGCATTTTTTTTTTTACTTTGTCCCAAATCTGATAATAATTTCCTCAACTAAATAGCTTGGTTTACTGTTGTTGTTGTAGACACATATTCAGTTTCAGTTGAAGCTTGAGCTACAACTTCTTATTTTTTTGAATTCCGTGAAAATGAAACACTTCTGAAGGAAAAACATAATTAGAGGTGCTTTTTGAATCATCAATATTACCAGTCCAATCACTATTAGTATAACCAACTAGTTCTTTGCTTTCATTTTTTAAATAACATTAGCCAACCATAGTCAACTGACCCTTTTATGTATCTCAACACCCTTTTTGCTACACTAAGATGAATTTGACTATGAGAGTGCATAAACCTTGATAACAAGCTTGTCGAAAATATAATATTAGGTGTGGTTGTTGATAAATAAAGTAGACTCCCAATTAAGCTTTTATAAATTGAAGCATCAACTTTATTCCTACAATCATTCTTGGAGAATTTTTCATTTACCGCAAGTGGAGTGGCCACAGGTTTTGATTTTTCTATGTGAAATTTACTCAAAACTTTCCAACCATATATTTTTTTGTGAGATAAAAATGTGCCTTCTTCACTTTGATCAAATTCCATGCCTAAAAAATAATTTGTTGCACCAAGATAAGTCATTTCAAATTTAATCTCCATATTCAACTTGAACTACCTTAAGGACTCACCATCACAACCTATTACCAAGATCATCAACATATAGAGAAACAACTAGTTCAATTACATTCCCATTATTCTTTACATAAAGGGTTGCCTCACTTTCACTTCTTATAAACCCTTATTTATGCAGTTAGCCATCTATTTTGCTATACGAGGCTTGGGTGCTCATTTTAGCTCATAGAGAGACGTCTTAAGGTTATAAACTATGTCTTCTTTTCTCGTAATTTGAAAACCCTTTAGTTGCTCAACAAATATATCTTGTTCAAGAAAACCATTTAAAAATGATACTTAATATCTAGGTGATATATTCTCCAACCTAGCTTTGTTGTAAATGCCACCAGACATTTAATTGTTTCATGCCTAGCAACAGGTGTGAAAGTATCTAAATAATCAAATCCATGCTGTTGGTAATACCCCTTGACCACCAAATGGGCCTTATATTTATTTATAGAATCATCTGGATTAAGTTTGGTTCTATAAACCTATTTCAAACCAATCGCCTTTTGATTTGGATGTCTTTCTATCAAGTGTTAAGTCTCATTCTTTTCAATCATATTTATCTCCTCTTGCATTGCAACTCAACGTTCTACTTTGCTTGTAGTAAAATCGTAGCTAGCTGGCTCAAATGTAGCTATATTGCATCTCTCGTGAACATATTCAAGAGATGTTGTTCCTTTAACAGGAGGATCATTAATTGCATCTGAATCTTTCTCATTTTTAGTTGCATCTTGATCTTCAGACAAATCTTATTCAAGTTGAATTTTCTCTTTATTTTTAACTTCATTTTTCACCCAATCCCATATAGCTTGTTCATTAAATTTCACATTTGTACATGCGATCACTTTTTTAATATTCAAAATATAAATTCTATATCCCTTCACATTGCTACTATAGTCAATAAAAATTTTAGATTCAACTTTAGAGTCAAGCTTGTCTCTCTTAGCTTTTGGAATATGAAAATAGTAAACACTTTAAAAAACTTTGAGATGATCAACTTTAGGCTTCACTCAATTCCGTAGATCATAAGGGATTTTGCCATTTAAAACTTCCGTTAGCAATAAATTCAGCAAATATGCTAAGGTATTTATAGCCTTAGCCTAAAAAATTTTTAGAAGCTATTTTTCAAATTGCAAGCATCTTGACATTTGCATAAATGTTCTATACTTGCTCTCACTCACTCCATCTTATTGAGAATAGTCATTTGATGAAGAATTTCCTCCTTTTCATCAAGAACTTTGAATTCCTTTAAAGTGTTCAAATCCATTATTAGTTTTGAGCAATTTAATTTGACAATTAGATTGCTTCTCAACAAGCGATTTGAAATTTAGGAATGAAGTGAATACCTCATATTTATGCTCTAAGAAATATACCTACCATTCAAGGATGATACACTCATAGGACCATAAACATTAGAGTGTATAAGCTGCAATTTTTCTAAGGCTTTCCACATTCTGAAAAAGAAATTCTAATTTGCTTCCCATATTGACACACATTGCAAACATCTTAACTTTCAATAATAGTTGGAAAATCGTGGACTAACTCCTTGGCAAGCATATAGTTCAAGGTTGAGTAGATGAAATTACCAAATCTTTTATGCCACAAAATTGAGTCATCGACAATCCTAATATAAGCATGTAACTTTGTATGATTTCAATTCTAATTAAAGACTTTGTTTCTCATTCTTACAATAATGATCTCACAGCCATTGGGATCATATAAGATGTATGACTTATTTTTAAAAGAAAAGGCATAATCCTTTTCTAATATTTTTCCCAACACTAAACAGATTTTGACTAATTTCGGGAACAAAGAGTACATCAAAAATGAGTTTTATTCCTAAATTTGTTTCTATAAACATGTCCCCTTTGCCTTTCACATCTACAAATTTTCCATTTCCAATTTTTGCATTGGAAATATAAGATTTGCTAAGGTTGTAAAATAAGCTTTCATCATTTGTCAAGTGATTAGTACAACCACTACCTATCATCTACACATCTCTGCTACAAGTTGATGTGAAACAAATTGCTATGAAGCAAGTGGTTGCAAATAAATTATCTCCTTTTGGTTTTTAAATCTTAGCAACTTGTGCTTGAGCTTGTTGATTAGGCTGATTTCCTTTATTCTTGCAGAATTTGGCAATATGCCCAAAATGATTACAGGATCTACATTGTTCACCAGGCCTGAACAAACAAAAATTTTGAGTGTGGTTTTTTTTCCTTTTTTTCCACCTTCGTATCCATCTCCTTCATTTTTCTTTTTGTCTTTCTTTTTACCAGTTTGCTTTTTGCTCCCATAATTGCTACCATCATGCTTTTCTTTTAATTTTGCATGAAAAGCTTTTTCAGATGAGTCTTCTTACCTTATTGCACTTCTTTTCTCAATGGCTTATAAGGCATTCACAAGTTTTGATAGACTCATACTTGAGAGGTCTTTTGAATCCTCCAAGGAGGAGATCTTTCCTTCAAATCTTTTAGGAATACTGACTAAGATCTTTGGAACTATCCTTTTTTTGGTTGCTCTTCTCCAAGCAATCTGACTTCATTCACAATCTTTATGAGTTTGTCTGTATACTCTTTAAGAGTTTCAAACTCCTTCATTCTTAGGACTTTAAACTCTCTCAGGAGATTCAACACGTGGGTCTAATTTGTACTCTCATTACTTTAGAGCTCTTCCTATAATTGATCCTAGGCTTGCTTTGTTGTTTCACAGTTCATAATCATTGTGAAAATAGAATCTGATACAGATGAATGGGTGGCAGCAAGTGCTTTATACTTCTTAGCACTTTCCTTACTATGCTGATGAACTTAAGCTAGAGTAGGATTTTCCCTCAATGGAGGAGGATCTCTTCCGAACTCCACTACTTCCTATAGATCAAAAGCTTTAATGTATGCCTTCATTTTTGTAGCCCAAACAGAATAATTTTCTCCATTAAAAGCAGGGGGGTTAGAGTGGAGAAATTTTTTAAAGTCATTAATCAAGTCAAATATTGAAAGGTTTTTTTAAAGGTTAAGCATTGCTTGTTTTCTTTCACAAACACACACATTACTTAAAGATCAATAAAGCTTTGATACCAAGTTGTGATTTTAAGAAAAAGAACACTTAAGAAAGTAGAGCTTTTGTAGAAAAAAGGATTCATTCTTCATTAGCCTTTTGTAGTAAATTAAATTGGAAACAAAAAAAATATACATTAAAGGGTTAGTCACCAACTTCACGTACTTTTCAGCTTTAACATATCTAATTCCATAAATCTAGGATTTATATATCTTTCTATCTTATCCTTGACTATAACGGCAGGTATAATAAAAAAGGAATTCATTACTTTATCAAACTTAGAGTATCTAGAAAATATCAATTTCAAACAAGCAGTCCAAACAAGCAATAAAAGGTAACTAACAACTTAAATTTCTAGTGGATTTACAAGGTTGCTGACTATTTCTAATAACTTCAATCTAAATAAATAACATAAACACAAAACATAAGTCCAATTTAAGATTTTTCTTTGGCAAATCAATGTTGTACATCTAAATTCAAAGTCCTATCCATTAGTTATTATATGAATATCAATATTCTCTTTTAAATATTTTTACAGGTAGATGTGAATATTGAAGGGTTGAGCTTATTGAATTTTTGAAAAAGAAAGCTGAATTATAAAAGTAATCTCATGTAACAAATAAATAAATAATAATTTATGTAAATGAATGGCAGACCTAGGGCTAGAAAGTTCATGAAGCTTGCTAAAGCTTTTGTAAACACCACGTGCCCCTTGCTTGATTCTTGAGTCACTACTATTGATGTTTTAAAGAGTAGGTCTGATTTGCAATTTTTTATCATTTGATAGATTCAAAGGATACAGTTAATTTATAGGAAGAATTGTGTGTTTCGTGCTATCACTAAACCATTTGATAGTCTCAAAAGATGAGATTTAATTCACTCAGTATTTTTGGAGGATTCTTAATAATTAGCAGAGTAGAAGATTAAAAGAAGTAAAGTGCTTGCCTAGTTTTCTCTTTTGGTTTTCATACATATAGAGGATATATGTCACTGTTTAAGATTAGTAGGTAGATATTGGGGAAAATCTCTCCACTATCCAAATGTCCATTACACGTATATTGCTTGAATATTTTGATAAATATTCTAGGGTTTTAAAGGATATTTAGGCATTTAAATATTCTAAATATATTTTAATATCGTCACAACTTTTTCAAAATTGTTCTCATTTAAAACAAAATGGTTATTCATAGAGTTTAAAGCCAATTATAACTATAAAGAGGGGCATAAAAGAAAAAAATTAAATATATTTTAAGTTAATTGGATAAATATTCTAGGATATGTAAAATTGAGATTTACTATAAGCTTGATGGAGATTCGAAAGAATATGATGGAGATTCAGATGAGTAGAATTTTGTGGCTAGAAAATTGATGTTTTCATCAAAGTAAGAAGATAAATATCAAAATCGTCAGTTATTTCGAACTAGGTGCATTATTCCTAACTGTCTCTTTAATGTAATCATTAATAGTGGTAGTTGTGAGAATATTATTGGAATGGATATACCTTTAAGCTCTTGGGACTAAAAATTGAAAACATCATATCCCTACACTACTAGCTGGATTAAAGCTGCTGAAAAAATCCATATTATTGAGAGATGTAAAGTACCTTTCTCTATTGGTAAATACAGGGATGATGTATATTTTAATATAGTAGATATGGATGTATGCCACTTATTGTTTAGTAGACAATGAAAGTTGCTCAACATGATAGGAGAGGAAACACATATAGGTTAGAGAAAGATGGAGTGAAGTTCAATTTGCTACTTATGAAAGTCAAAACCAAAGCTTCTAAAGTGGAGGGGAAGAATTTCTTTACCGTTACACATTCCTGTCATGAAATTGAAGAGGATTTTAAGTAAGTTAAAGAAGTTCACGCTTTAGTTGTTAAGCTGATTCTAGCCATATAAGAAAAACAAAGCAAAAGAGAATATCCAAAAGTATTGAAGCCATTATTGGAAGAGTTTGCGAAAATAATGCCTAAAGAACAATTGGATGGATTACCTCTTATGCAATATGTCCAACACCATGTTGATTTAATTCCTAGTGCTAGTTTACTAAATTTACCTTATTATCTGATGAGTCCAAAAGAGTGAAATTGTAAAAGAAAAAGTGGAAGAATTGCTTAAAAGGGGACATACTCAAGAAAACATTAGGTCATGTGCAGTACCAGCTCTCTTAACACACAAAAGGAAGGAAGTTGGTGGATGTGTGTTGATAATCATATCATTAATAAGATCACCGGGGAGCATAAATTCCTTATTCCTCATCTTGATGCGTGCTTGATTATTTGCATGGAGCCAAAATCTTTTCATAAATAGATCCTCGAAGTGGCTACCATTGAATTCATAGATGACTTGATGATTAATGTGGAAGGCTGCATTCAAAACCAAGGAGTTATTGATTGGTCCGAATGCCATTTAGTTTAACTAATTCTCCTAGCATGCTTATGAGATTGATGAATTAGGTACTCAAGTATTTATAGATAAACTTATTATCGTGTACTTTAATGATATATGAACCTATAGTCAATCTAAGGAGGATCATATTGTCAGGATTACGTTAGGATATGATTATAATAAGTAGTGATTTGGAGAGGATCATCATAGTTAATTAATTAGATATTGAAATGATATTATTGCCTTAATGAGATGTAAGTTGATGTGGCATATTTAGCTGACTGTGCACCACATTAGTAGGCATATTATACATATGTACTCCTGTATTGAGATGTTTAGAATTAATGAATTAATATACAAATCCTCTCTTCTCGATTTTCTCTCTTTTCCTTTCTCTATTCTTCTATTTTCTCTTCTTTTTCCATCTCCCAAACACTTTTATGCTCTTCTCATATAATCAGTTAGGATCCATGATATATGATCCTAACAAGTTTGCATCAAAGACCTTAGATCCTTTCCCTATCATTAACCCAATCAAACAAAATATGATGACTAACGCATTGCAACTCCAAACCTTAGAAGAATGCTTGACTGCTCATAAATGATCTCTTCTTCATCTCACTAGTCAATTTCAACTGCTTGACGATTCCCTCAAGTCTCATAATCTCGATTTTAAGCTTGTTGATGATTGTAATATTGTACTTTAGAGATACGACTAGTTTTTATATAATGGCCCAATTATCTTTTCTCCTTCCATCAAGAGATTTGGAGGCACATTGGATTTAGTAGTTATGCTTGAATTTGTTGCCTCTTGCCACGACTTGATTTAAGCTCAGCTCAGAGAATTAAGAAATCTGATTTTGGTACAAAATGCAAGTAACAAAATTAATTGACAAAGCTTTGATTATCTAGCAGATAATTTGCTTTTGGGTATGAGACTTAGGTTTGACTAGATAAAGGGCCTCCATTGTGGCGACAAGTATGTTAAGGTGGAGGACATGAAATTTTTCAATTCTTTAGTCACAGCTTTGATGTACACAAGTTTGAGTTCCTCACAATATGAACAAATGTGCTTGAGGAATTGTTCCTATAAAGCATATGCAAGCTTAGACATTGAGAGAAAAGTAATATTGTTTGTTGTGCTACTATCTTTCATATCTGCATGGCTTGTTATCTTCATGTTTATCTATTTCTGGTAATGGAAAAAGAGAAGAATCATAAAAGGAAAGAGCAAATTAAATCAACAGATATTTGATTCAAGTATTGGTTCAAATTATTATGAAGCCTCTTTAAGGGGAAGTAAAAGTGAACGAGACTTGGTAGTTTTTTATCTCAACACAATTCATGTTGCCACTAATAATTTCTTTACGAATAACATACTTGGACAAGATTTTCTTAATTTTGTTTACAAGGGTCAACCATTTAATGGACAAGAAATTACAGTAAAGAGACTTTCCAAATATTCAAGGCAAGGAACTAAAGAATTCAAAAAGGATGTTATATTGATTGCAAAGGCATCTGAAACTTTTGTGGAATATGCTAATGCTTACTTGTTTGTGGGTATTATGTATATAGCCTTGCTTTTGGATGGATTCCCTCTGCCTACACTTTCTAGTTTATTTTGGATCCCAAATTATCGGCATAAGCTTTTACGGGCACTTTTCATCTTGCAATCGTAGCTTTTCGATATTTTGTTGTTCATACTTATTGCAATCAACTATGGCCATTTGTACCACAAAGTGCAGCTCTTCAATATGATATAATGTCTAAAAATTAAGCAAATGACAAGATCTTGTTTTAATAGGTAGCAATTGTTATTGTCAAGTTTTATTTTCTCCATTGTCTCTCTCATCTTCTTTTGTTAGTTGGTTGTCCTATTGGATACCTTATCTTCACAACAAAGGACTTGCTACAGCAGACGTAATTATTGACATTCATTTCTAACTTGAGGAAAAGCTATAACTCAAAGGGAGGGATATTGTTAAGATTATGTTAGGATATAATTTTAATAAGTAGTGATTTGGAGAGCTTCATTATAATCAATTAATTAGACATTGAAATGGTATTAGCGTCTTGCTGAGTTGTAAGTTGATGTGGCATATTTAGCTGATTGTGCACCACATTAGCAGGCATACTATATATATTGTCCTGTATTGAGATTTTTAGAATTAATGAATGAATATACAAATCCTCTCTTCTATGTTTTCTCTCTTTTCGTTTCTCTATTCTTCTATTTTCTCTTCTTTTCATCTCCTAAACACTCTTATGCTCTTCTCATATAATTAGTTAGGATCCAAGATCTATGATCCTAACACATATGGCATGTTTGGATTCTTTATTTGTAATTCAAATGCTTTGAGATATTCTTTGTTAGGATACTGTATTTTATGGTTGAGATATTCTCTCCATTTAGTTTAGATCACAAGTCTTATAACTCTATAAATATCACCTTCAAGTGGCATTACAACACACGCAATATAGATATTCTTCACTCTCATTCTATTGCTTGTATATGGTATCAGAGCATTCAATATGACAGAATCAACCAATCCCATTTCTTCCTACCCATCTAGTGCTCATCACTCATTTTTCATGAAACTCAAACCCAACAACTACCCAACATGAAAAACACAGTTCCTCCCTCTCTTAAATTATCACAACCCAAATCATCTCATTGATGTACCTCCCTTACCTACAAAAGTTATTAGGTCCTCTTTTGACCCACCCATAGAGATTCCTAACCAAGAGTATGCATCTTAGTTCAAAAGGAATCAACTACTTCATTCATGGATTCTCTCCTCTCTTACTGAAGAAATTTTTCCATATATATTATTGGATTAGATTCCTCTAATTCAGTTTGGCAATCCTTAGCACAAGCTTTTGGATTCATCTATCAAAATTGCTAACTCCAAATTCACATTGAACTTTAAGAGCTCAAGAAAAATGACCTATTACTCTCCACGTATCTTCAACTTGCCAAGGCACTAAAAGATGAGTTGTAAGCTGCCAGTCGATCTCTTTCTATTGCAGAATTCAATGCCATTATCTATAAAAACATTAGTGTGGAATATCACAACATCATCACTAACTTAAATCTCTGTATTGAACCCATACCATTCCATGAGCTTCATGGTCAACTTGTAGCCCATGAGGCATTATTAAAAAGTTGCCCAAATTCATCTCAAGCTATATGGCTTCTCGCTAAATCTTAAACATTGGCAATCCACCATTACTCCTCACACCAAATAAAAATTCAAATTGATCCAGAGATTCTAGCCATAACAAATCCAAAGGTCCTTGTCAAATTTATGGCTACCGAAATCATACTACAGACAAGTGTCATCATCGCTATAATCACCTAAACCAATCGTGTTTTCCTTCTCATTTCAGTTCCAATTCACCAATGGCAAATTATTTCTTCATAGGCCCACCTCCCTCGGTGTACTACCCTTCTTCTCATCCTATGGCGAATTACTCTCATATCCCTACTCCTTTGGTACCTTGGTACCCTGACACTGCAGCAAATTACCATGTCACTCCTGACATTCAATTCCTTTATGTTTCAAATGAATACTATGATAATGATTAATTACATATTGAAAATGGAATTGGCTCAGTTATAACTCATACTGGTATGGTTTCTCTTCCCTCTACTAATAGTCCTCTTCTTTTGAAAAATACTCTTTGTGTTCTCGAAATTGTTAAAAATCTCTTATCTATTCAAAAATCCACCTCTAATAATAATTATTTCTTTAAATTTTGGCCTAATTGTTTTTATGTTAAGGACCAAGTCACAAAGAAGATTCTTCTACAAGGCCTAAGTGAAGATGGTATCTAGGCCCTTAAGTCTTTACCTAAATCAGCCATGACAACTACTGTTCCTTCTTTCGTTGAATGGCACTCAGCCTTGGGTCTCCCTTACCGTCAAACTGCCTCTAAGATTATTAAAGATTTTAGTTTACCTTGTTCCAGTTTCAATTTTTCTCCTTGTTTCGCTTGCAATTTAGGAAAATTATATAAACTACCTTTAGCATCCATCGAATATAGAAGTACCACTCCTTTTCAAATCATTTACTCTGATGTTTAGGGTCCTGCGCCTATTATGTCAAGAGGTCATAAATATGTTCTCTTATTCATTGACGTTTTTACTTATCCCACTTGGTTGTATTTACTTAAAAATAAAAGTGATCTTTATTCCATGTTTCTTCAATTTCAAACTCTAATTGAGCACTAATTTCAATTCAAAATATTAGCATTCCATTCTGACAAGGGAAGGGAGTATCAAAATCTAAACAAATATTTTCAACATCATGGTATTCAACATAGGATTGCATGTACTTACACCCATAAACAAAACAATGTCACCAAAAGGAGAATTCCTCATGTTATAGATACCACTATTAACTTACTTTCACATACAAAATTAACATTAAGATATTGGAATTATATTATTGAATCAAGTTTCCAGTCAATTAATATTATTCCCTCACCAACTCTTAAAAATCATAGTCCATTTTACTGCTTGTTTCACGCCCCACCAAATTACCTTGCACAAAAACCCTTTGGTTGTACTGTTTTTCCCTTTCTTAGAACATATACCAAACACAAGTTCTCTTTTCGTTCCATACCTTGCATCTATTTGGGAACTATTCCTTATCACCATGCTCCTCAATGTTTAGACCCTTCTACTGAATGTATTTACCTTGCTCGTCATGTCAAGTTTGATTCCACAAGTTTTCTTAGTTACCCTCTCTCTAAGGAGCATGTTTCTTCTTCGTCCAACAAAACTCATTAGCTCTCACTTACACATTAGATACCATAGCACTTGGGCAATCTAGACAAATCAGGTATGACCCCACCCATTTTTCATTTTTTAGATTCTAATTTACCACCTACTTCCCCAGCTGGGACCATACACTCCCCAATAACACATACTAATACTTTCCAGACTTCTACCTCCAATATAACACCTTTTGACCCTCAATCGAATAATTACATCATCCTTTATTAGCCTCCACCACCTCAAAACCCTATACGAATTCACCCAATGCAACTATGCCCATCCACCAAATCAAAATGACAAGCCTTAACCTATACCACTAAAATTGATTTTCTTGTTGAAGAACTGAGCATATATAATCAGGCCAAGGCACATTCTCGATGGCATCAAGCCATGGAATCTGAGATAAATGCTCTTCTTTACAATCAAACATGGCAGTTGGTTCCACGTCCCTCTAAAGCAAATGTTATGGGTAACAAATGGTTGTTTTGTATTAAACAGAAAGCCAATGGTGATATTGATTGGTACAATTCTTGTTTGGTTGCAAAGGGCTTCTCCCAATAACCTGGAATTGACTATAATGAGACCTTCAGTCCAGTGGTTAAGGGAACTACAAATTGCACTATTCTTTCACTTATCACAGCATTTAAATGGCCAATACATCATCTAGACATATCCAAAGCATTTTAGCATTAGTTCCTTGATGAGGAAATATACATATCACAACCACCGGGATTCACTGATTCAACCCATCCAAAGCATTTTATGCTTCTAAGGCAGACCCTTCATTATTTATTTATAAGGATGGTAACATTCAATTTTTTATTTTGATATATGTTAATGATATACTACTATGCATTTTGATTCTAGCAAATTAGACACATTTTTACATCAACTCCAGACTGCTTTTCCAGTTTGAGACCTTGGCACTTCCACTACTTTCTGGGTATTGAGGTAATTTCTACTACTTCTTGTCTTTTATTAACCCAGTAGAAATATTTGACTAATCTATTGATGCAGTTTAATATTCTTGGTAGTAAGGCTTATCTCACTCCGATGGCAGTCTCTCCTACTTTATCAGGAGATCAGTTTTAAAAATTAGTTGGTTCTCTTCAATATATAACTCTCACTAGACTAGATGTTGCCTTTGCTGTCAATAAACTTGCTCAGTTCATCCATCAGTCTGCGTAAGAACATTGGGTGATGGCTAAAATGCTCATTCATTATTTCAATGGTACGGCTTCGTTAGGAATCTTCTTCTCTAATGACTCTCCTATCTCTCTCTAATGTTTTTTTAGATAGTGATTGAGCTTAATGTCCCGAAAATTGCAAATCCACCTTGCTATATACTTAGGCCAAAATTTGATTTCATGATCCTCCAAGAAATAAGCTACTGTTGCCCGATCCTCTATAGAGAGTGAGTATCGGCCCATTGCTCATGCTACTTCTGAAATCATATGGTTGACATCCTTATTATATAACCTTGGATTTTCTAAGTTACCTGTTACGCTTTGGTGTGATAACAATAGTGCAATATATTTAAGTTCCAACCCAATCTTTCATGCTTGCAATAAACACATTGAACTTGACTACCATTTTGTTCATGATCAAGTTCAATAGAAGAGGATTCAGGTTAAATTCATATCCGGTGATGATCATGTGGTTGATATCATGACCAAATCCTTAGGGTCTCATCTCTTTCTTTGCCATCAAGACAAGCTTCGTCTCCTCTCTTCTCTACTCTCAGCTTGAAGGGGGTTGTTAGGATTCTTTATTTGTTATTCAAATGCTTTAATATATTCTTGATACTATATATTATGGTTGAGATATCCTCTCCATCTAGTTTAGACTATAGACTTAGTCTTTTGATAAATTCTTTATTAGGATATTGTATTTTATTGTTGAGTTATTCTCTCTATTTAGTTTAGATCACAAGTCTTATAACTCTATAAATACCACCTTCAAGTAGCATTACGACACAAGCGATATAGATATTCTTCACTCATTATATTGCTTGTACATGGCACACTTGCACAAAGTACCAACTATCTTACAAGAAAATAAATTGTACATCAACCTAAAGAAATGCAGTTTCATGAAAAATTGCTTTTTCTAGGTTATTTGTTGGAGAACATGGAATTCATGTAGATGATGAAAAGATCAAACTTATTCAAGATTGGGCTATACCCAAAACTATTATGGAAATTTAAAGTTTTCATGAATTAGCAGCATACTTTTATGAAGAATTTCAACACTTTAGCAGCCCCAATGATTGAATGTTTGAAGAATAAAAAGTTTAAGTGGACCGAAGAAGCCGCCACAAGTTTTGCAATATTGAAGCTATGAAAAGAAAGCTACTGCTCCAATTTTGGCATTACCTGATTTTGATGCATTATTTGAAGTTAAATGTGATGCAAGTGGAGTTGGAATTGGAGTAGTTCTTTCTCAAGGAAAGAACCTCGTGGATTACTTTAGTGAGAAGTTAAGCAATGCTAGAAGGAAATGGACTATATATGAGAAAGATTTTTATTTTATAGTTTGTGTATTGAAGACATGGGAGCATTATTTAGTTGGTCATGAGTTTGTTCTTTATTTTGATCATGGTTCTTTAAGGTACTTGAGTAGTCAAAAGAGAATTAATAACAATATGCATGCTGGATGGTCAAATTTTGTAAAAGTTTCCATTTGAACTTATGCACAAGTCGACTACACAAAACAAAGTTGTTGATGACTTAAGTCGAAGAACAGATTTGTTGTTGACTATGAGTTAAGAAGTTGTGGGTTTTGATACTATGAAGGAGTTGTATGCCAAGAATGAAGACTTCCATGATGCGTGCTCCACCCACCAACCTGCTAATGATTGTCATGCCCATGATGCATTCCTAATGAAAGGTAACTAAATTTGTATTCCTAAATCTCCACTAAGGAAGAAATTAATTCGTGATTTGCATGGTGGATGTTTAGTAGTATGTGAGTAGAGATAAGGCTTTATGTGTTGTATTAGAAAGATTCTATCGGCCTAATGGGCGTAGAGATGTCGAGAAGTTTGTGAAGAGATATTATGTTTGTCAAACCACAAAAGGACAATCTCAGAACATGATTTGTATATGCCATTATCCCCTCCTTGAAAATATTTGGGAGGATTTGTCGATGAATTTCATCCTTAGAGTACCTAGAACCTAAATAGATATGAACTCTGTTTTTGTGGTTGTTGATAGGTTTTCTAAGATGGACCATTTATTTCCTCGGAAGAAGATTTATGATACTTCTTTTATAGCTAATCTCCGATAAAGTAGTTTGTTTGTATGGAGTACCTACGACAATCACATCAGAATATAAAGTTCTTTAGTGAATGTTAGCGTACTTTTTTTTTTATTATTCTTCTTTACAATATGATATCACAACATATCAACAAATAGATGGCCGAACCGAGATATTGAATAAAACACTAGAGAATTCGATTTGAAGCATTTATGGAGGTCAATTGAAACAATGAGGTTTTGCCCTTGCTCAAGCCATATTTTCCTATAACAATGTTGTCCATAGTTCTCTAGAGTCTATCCAAAGCCACTACATCATGCGCTTGACTTGGTGAAACTGCCAAAGATTCTAGAAGTTGGTATTGCACCTGGAAATATGGCAAAGCAATGGCCAGAAATTCAAGTTGAAGTGAGAGAAATTTGAACAATCCAATGCCAAATACAAGCAAGCTGTAGATCTTTATGAAAGAGAGAAGAAGTTTTGAAACAAGCAATCAACTTGATGAATTTTCATATACGGTTTAAGGTATATATAATACACAGAAAATAGTTCAAAAAAAGAAAATAATCTCCTAATATCTCCTAAAGATCTCCTAGTAACCTTCTAATATATGCACAATCTACCCTAATAGTTATAAGATTATAACACTCCCCCTCAAGCTGGAGCGTACATGTCATATGCTCCTAGCTTGTTACAAATGTATTCAATACGAGGACCTCTAAGAGATTTTGTAAAGATATATGCTAACTGATCGTTCAAACTAATAAAAGAAGTAGAAATACATCCTGATTCAATCTTCTGTCCGATGAAATGGCAATCTATCTCTATATGTTTTGTCCTTTCGTGAAACACTGGATTAGAGGCAATGTGAAGTGCTGCTTGATTATCACAGATTAATAACTTCATCTTTTTAATTTCTCCATATTTCAATTCTTGAAGAAGTTGTTTTAGCCAAATAAGTTCACACGTAGCTAGTGTCATGGCTCGGTATCCTGCTTCTGCACTTGATCTAGCTAAAATAATTTGCTTTTTACTTTTCCAACATGTCAAATTTCCTCCAATCAGAATACAGTATCCTGAAGTAGACCACTAATCAGAGGGAGAACCTGCCCAGTCTGCATCAGAATATTCAACAATTTGTGAGTGACCCCTATCTTCATACAACAAGCCTTGGCCAGGAGTTCCCTAAATATATCTCAGAATACGAATTACTGCATCCCAATGGCTATCACATGGAGATTGAAGAAATTGGCTAACCACGCTTACTGCAAAAGACATGTCAGGTCGTATGATTGTAATATAGTTTAGCTTACCAACCAATTTGCGATATCTACCAAGATCTTCTAATAACTCCCCCTGTCTAGAAATAAGTCTAACATTTGGGTCCATGGGAGTATCCACATGTTTACAATTTAGCATGCCAGTTTCTTCTAGCATATCTAGCGCATATTTCCTTTGGGAGATGCATATACCTGTCTTAGATTGAGCTACTTCGATCCCCAAGAAAAACTTAAGATTTCCTAAATCTTTAGTCTGAAAGTGGCTAAACAAATGCTGTTTGAGTTGAGAAATCCTTTGATGATCATTACTTGTCACTATGTCATCAACATAGACCATTAGGTATTTACACTTGCTATGATTTCCATCTCTATGTCTATAAAATACTGAATGATCAGCTTCACTCTGGTTCATCCCAAATTGTTTCACAACAGCATTGAATCTTCCAAACCATGCCCTAGGAGATTGCTTTAAACTATACAGAGAACGACGTAAATGACACACTAAGCGAGACTCCCCCTGAGCAACAAAACCAGGTGGTTGCTCCATATAAACTTCCTCGGCCAACTCCCCATGTAAAAAGGCATTCTTGATGTCAAGCTGATGAAGGGACCAATGATTTATAGCTGCTAGAGATATGAGAAGACGGAC
>CANUEP010028524.1:0-38458 GCA_947857235.1 Jatropha podagrica
ATACTCCAGTAAAATTCAAAGTTTTAAATAGACATACTTCTACATATAATTATTTTGATTACAAGGATGCGTGGGAAAAAGTCTTTTGTATTCAGAACCCAACCACCACACATTCTTGGTTAATATATTTTGATCAACATATACGGACAGATTTAAAAATTCCAAATTAGTTTAAAAAATGGTGGCAATCTAAGGGTATCTCTGAAGAAATCATTCCACAAGAGATACTTTATTTATATCAGTATTTTAAATCTCATTATAAACCTAACCCAGGTGAAATACATATTCCATTTTTTATGTATTATTGTATGACATTTTTCACCCCTTGGGTATACGGTATTTTGATTATCAGTATGTCCCAGGAACTCAGATTCCTATGTTGGTAAAAAGACACAAAATAAAATGGTGGGGATCATTCAAAAATACCACCACTGAGATAAAAATAAGACAATGGATTAGTAACAAGTAGGCAATCTCAGCTACACCAGCATTAACTTATGCCAGTACACTAGCTATTCAGGATTATCCATCATTTGGTATCCAAAAAGCATGATGTCAAGCAAGGTTAGCTGTAGCTAAAACTCCAGAAGAATACAGGATGATTTGTCAACAAATGTTTGACCATCTTGCATCAAGTTCTGGAACAGATAAAGGAATAAAAGAAGCATCCAGTGAAAATATCAAGGGAGAATCATCTGATAAAAGTTCAAGTAAAAAGAAAAATAAAGGAAAACATAAACAAGTGCAATATTTAGAGTCTTCAACGTCATCACAGGCGTCATCCTCCAACAAAATTTCCATTTCCTCATTTGGAGATAGTAATGAAGACGACTGTTATGGTATTCTCCCGCCAATAAAAATAAAGAGTAAAGATAAAAAAGAAAAGAAAAGGAAAGAAAAATTAAAGAAAAAAGCAAAAGAAAAGAAAAAGAAGGACGTCTCATCATCCTCATCATGTTCTGATTCAGTGTAAAAACAGGCAGAAGAAACCTTATTCCTTCAAAGATAAGAAAAAAAAAAAGAGTAAAGATTCAGTGGCAGACAAAGCACTGTTCATCAACAGTAAAGATTCAGTGGCAGACGAAGCACTGTTCATCAACAGTAAAGATTCTTAAATCTTCTATAAATAGAGAGCCTTTCCACTTGTGAAGGCAGAACACCAATACTAGATTTCTCTCTTCATCTCTCTTTCTCTTGTGTTCCCTTTAGCTCTCTGTAAGGATTCTAGTGCAAGGAAGATCTGATCTATATCAAGTTTTTTTATGTAAGTAAATATTTAAATATTTTGTTATTTAAATATTTTTGTGTTATAATAATATTATTAAATATTTTTGTGTTATAATAATATTTTCTATTTATTATTATTAATTATTATTTGAAAAATATCAATTGTAAGTCCGTGTTGACGGCACCTTTCTCTTCTCCCTCCTCAATCTGACTTAATTTTGGGGATCCCAGGTTAAGGTTGCAGGAACCCTTCACCCTCTAAAACTAAGTACTACTTAAAACATTAAGTATTAATGTTTGTTTGTTTTATTTGTTATATTTGTTTGTTTGTTGAGAAAGTACTACTTAAAACATTAAATATTAATGTTTGTTTGTTGTATTTGTTATATTTGTTTGTTTGTTGAGAAAGTTTAAGAAACAATATAGACTGAATGCGTGAATGAGTTGTTGCTTATAACTACAAAATAAAATAGAGAGTTTACGATAGGTTGCACCATCATACGCTCTAATCTCTCAATCCTAAATTAATCTTAGAGTTTTTTGATTGTCTATTTGTGTGTATACTACTAGAGGCCGAACGTTTGAACGGCCTATGATTTATAATAACTTAGCCGCGTAGACTGAAATTTTGAAGAATCTACAAAAGAGGTATTCTTCTAAATAATTTTTATTGTTTTATTCGTTTAAACGGATCCCTGTTGATATAATTAATTGTTTTAATTATATTATTCCGCTGCGTATATTTAATATTGAAACTCAACATAGCTTATATACGATTTATCTTAATTCATAAGTCTTTGAAGCTATTTAATACTTGGAAAGATCTATTTGCTTTAAATCTAGGCAATTATGAGAAAAATCCTCATATTCTTACATTATTCTAAATCTATATACTCATACATATCAAGTAATAAGTCTTAAACATATATACATAAAGGTGGAGAAGCTACATGTCCTATGAAAGCTACTCATAGGTTATGTAACTTAAGCATAACCAATACATTTGGAAAAAAATCTCAAAAATAATATCATAAACACTCATGAGCTTATAAATGGTAATTAGATTTTATTAATAATTATCACATACAAGAATCGTGCTTAAGGAATTATAGAAACTCTCACATCTCAAATAAGCCTTGCAAATCATACAACTTCCTATATATATACAAAAATTTACATTTTATATGCATATCATATATTTCATCATGAAGTCTCACAACCATAAATATATATCAATCAAATTCAACAATCAAAGTTAAACTTTTAGAGACTTGTATCCAAAAACCCAATTTTCATGAAAAACACATTACTTGGATGACTTTTCCTAAAAAATTAAGAGGTTTAAAAATCATACTTTTAAACAAATTCAACTCTTTCAAGTATGAAGTCTTAGTACTCATCTCCAAGCACTTTAAATAACCTCAACTCATATATAATTCATTAAAGATTTCTTCAAAATTTCAAATTTTTACTCATATGAAAAATACTTATTTTCAAAGATTCATTAAAAACATTTTCTCCAAATTTAAAATTTACTTTCTTTTAATATGCTCCATCTTATATAAATTATTGAACTCAAATTCAACTAAAAATTATAAGCATATAGAATTTCTAATAGTTCAAATTGTAGAAAAAGTACATATCATTCATGCGATTTTTATCATATAAGTTTTCATTTTCACGTGTAACTCAACTAAAGCCTTAATTATACCTTAGAAGGATAATTATACTTTAAACTTGCAAAGTCTTACACAAATTTTCAAAGTTTATAATTTCAAGTCATAGGATAAGTATAGCATGAAAAGGGGCTTTCATCACACAAGCCAAACTTTTCTAATGTAACTCAACCAAAATATTAATTACCTTCCTAGGGGCATAATTATACTCTAAATATGCAAGTATATAAGTAATTACTCAAAATTTCAACTTTTCTAAAGGCATAGGAAAATGCAACTCACGTACATGATTTTTATCATAAAGCTTTATATTTCTCATTCAATTCATTCAAACCACTTATTATGTTTAAAGAAACATAGTTATACTTAAAGCATTCATATTCTCATTCAAAATTTTGAAATCCCTATGATTTAAACCATAGAAAATTCATCATTTCTCAATGTTTAAAAGAGATCTCAATATCATATTTCAAACATATGCTAAGTATCAAAATTGAGATGAGAATAATCACTTAAAGGCTAGTGATAGAAGTACCCTCAGACAGCTCAAGAAAATATTGATATTGCTATTCAAAATGATTAGGTGCCCCTATTATGGGATACCGTAAAAGTATTTATAGTATATTTCTTATTGTAACTAAAGACATAAATACATAGAAAGAATCTTGGTTCTGAATACCGAGCAAAGATCTTGGCAATTAATGGCTTTTAATGACTCTTTTGACTTAACATTACTTTTATTCAAACAAGTATGGATATTGCTTGGACTTATTTAGCTACTCGATTCGTTCTGTCTATATGTTCGGTCTGAAGTTGTTCAGTACAATTTAATAATTCTTCTTATCAAAAGTCCCCCAAAAATAGAGCGAATCATTTATGTCAATTATTTTAACATCTTCCAAGTATCTTTTTAATTAGTCCTTCCACATAAGCCCTAAGTGTCAGTTCGTCATTAACTCACGTCCTGTCATTAATGGATGTGACCTTTGGCATTATCGATGCATTTAGAAATGAAAGAAAATGAAGAGAAGGAGAGAGAGAGAGGTCAACCAAAGAGAGGAGAAAGAAGAGAAAGGGAAGTTAGTAGAAATGATGGAGAATGAGCTTTTTATAGCATTAGGGGCATTTTTGTAATATTGGGAACTTCTTTAAGAAGTTGTCTAATGTGTAGTGCAGATTTAGTCAAGACATTTTAATTCAAGGGCTAGAATTAAATTCTATAGCAACTCCTCATATTTATATTTTTCTCCACAAATCTCATTAACTTAATTCAATATTTTTAATTCTCCAATTTTCTAATTTCTAAAAATACCTCGAATCACTATTCATTAATTATTTAATTTCTCTAAATAAATTCATAAGTTACTTTCTTACCCATCAAAATAATATATATATATGCTCCACAATAATTATTAGAAATAATAGTTATGAGTAATAATTTTTTCGATTGAAAAAATATCAATTTTTCAGGGTACATGGCTTTATTTATAGACCGATAAATCACTATTCTTGACACATAATAATTAGGACATTACAACAAAAATTCTATGGATGTTAGATGATCATGGCAAACTTAGAGGCAAAAATTAACTTTCCTTTAATTGTAAGAGCATAAAGAGTTATAGATAAATGAAATCTATAATTTGAAGTACGCAACTGAGCATTACCAATATGAGAAATTGGAATTTTATTACCATCACCCATGGATATTTCTTCTGGCCCATGATAATGTTGAACTGCATTCAAATTCTGAGGGTCAGTTGTGATACGGTGATTTGCACTAGAGTTAACAACTTATGGGTTATTAGTTCGACACCAGCTAGCAGCATAGTTGGCTTTAGCATCATGTGATTGTGAGGGAGAGATCGACATACACTAGCTACATGACTGATTTTATCATATAATTGGCATCATACATGAGATTCAGAGCCTGGGATAAATGATGGACGCCACTGATTACTGGAATTAAAGAATGGTGAACGCAATTGTTGATTATAATTGTTGAAATTTCTATTCAAGGATTGATGCCATAACTGACATAAGTTTTGGCTTCCATTTTTCTTGGATGTATAATTGTTTGAAGAGATTCGTTGGGCAATCACATCTGTGATAGTCATAGACTTTTTGATATTTTCATGCTTAAGGAAGAGTTCATGATTTGTGAGTTTATCAAAGGGTTCTTCGTATGAAATTGATGTGTCTCTAGCGTGAATGGCAGCTGAAATTTTTTTGAATTCTGGACTTAGTCCGCTTAGAATTTTTACAACTAGCTCTTCATTAGATATAGGTGCTCCAATTGTAGCAAGTTCATCTACAAGAGATCAAATGTCACATAAAGTGTCATGAAGATTGAATATGCGAGTTTGAGATTTATTAGCAAATGATGTATGAAGTCCATACCAAGCAATTTTGGTAGTTGCTACAGTAATAGTAGAGGCAAGGGTACGATCAATTGATGCCATTAAGGCATTATGAATCAATTGATCTTGGCAAAACTAGATTTTATAAAGCAGATTAGAAAACTCCCTAGCATTTTTTGTGTTCATTTTTGGTGGATCTGGATAGGAACCATCAAGATTTAAGTATAGATTATGTCCATACATGAGAGATGAGACTTGTGCTTTCCAAGTAGCAAAGTTGGCACTACCAATGCGTTTGATAGGAAGCTAAGATGCAGTGTTGAATTGAGTTAATTGGGAGGTTGAATCTGCCGAAAAATTTGAAGTGTTTGGGTTTAGGATAGTTGATTGTGTGATTGGAGTGGCCGTGAAAAGGGAAATTAAAGAAAGAAAATTGATCGATTACTCATTTGAGCTATTAATTTGCTCTGATACCATAAACAATAAAAATATTCTGCAATATTTTGTATTGTATTTCTATTGAATCAGATGAGCTTTTACGCACATGAGAAAATTTAACTTATATATATAATCCTAAAGTAAAAAAATTCTCTACCAAGCTAACTTGCATCCTCTTCTTGAAGCATTTCTTTTTATCTTCTTTTACAAAATTTTCAATTTTTTAAGCATTGTTTTTTTCCTTTTTAACATTTTATTTTCATTAGACAATCTTTTTAAATATATCTAAATAATACTTTCTTTGTTCTCTTTATTTAGAGAAAATTTCTTTTTTGGGTGTATTTTTTATATAGAGAATTTTATTCTAAATAGTGACTTCGGGATGCAAGCCAAGTTAAAAAGACTAAAAGGCCCTTAACGTGTATTTATTTATTTTAATATTGAAGCTCAATAATCAAGAAAAGTGATATAAAAGATTGCAACCAAAGCTAAGGATAGCCTGATTTTTCCCATAAGAAAATGAAAGAATTGAATTGAATGGGCTTGATTGATTTTATTTAATAAATCGATTTTCTTTATTTTACACATTCGTTAATCCTCGAAAAAGATTCTTTTATTTTGGTAAAAATTCTTAATTTTAGGAGTCGTTATCTTTATTAGGAAAAAATTCTCAAATTAGTCGATTCTTTAGAATCGACTGACTCGATTTTAAACCAAAGATGGAGTCTGAGAGCCAAGTACAATATGGGAAGATGTTAAGCACTCATATCACCCGGTTAAACCGACCTCCGAGTTATCCATTAATTCACAATTACTCAATAATACCATTAACTAAAATTTGAGGTGTAAATACTTTTTTATGCAATTTATGAAATCATGTCAATCATGCAAATTAGCAACACATATAACATGAAATTAAACATCCAAAGAAGGAAGTGAGGAGAAAAGAATATAAACCAAACCCTAAAATACATTCTACCCATTAATCCCTCTGAAATTTTCAATTTCCTTTAATTACTTACAAATAAGCATTAATTAAGACCCATTAAAGTCACTTACATTTTGCCATAATATAACATTAAAGCAAAGTAAAATGAAAAAACTTACATTCAATAGAAACAAAACATAAACATTATTCACAAAATCAAAATTGTATATCCAAAATAATTAAACATACATTCATTCAACAAATGATTAAATAATGCATGTCCAAATTACAAAGTTAACAAATGAAGGGTTAGATTACAAAAACTAAAGAACTCTAAAGTAAAGTGCATGAAAAGTAAAGCACTGAAATTTAAATAACTGTAAAGTAAATGATAGAATAATAAAGCATCATTATTTATTTTAGAATGAGATTTGAGTTCAAGAATTTATTATTTATCATGAATGATGAACAATTATGACTTTCATTACCCATTTCCATTCTTTATTTGCTTATTTGGACAAAAAATTAGTTGTATACACTCTTTAAGCAAGAATGCTTAAGGCTTAACTCGATTGGATCCCAAAATCACCAAAATCAAGGCTAGATTATTGATTTTAAGTTAGTGAGACTCCAAAATAAAGGTCCATGCGCCACTAGAAGTGGTGCATGCCACGTGTAATGGCGCACGTGTAACACCCCCTTTCCGACCCCGCAAGGCCAGATAAGAGATGTCACATTCTATGCTAGAGGCACGTACTGGCTTGCTTATTAGTGCAGATCTAGTACTTATTGTTTGAAAAAAAAAATAGCGAAGTCTTGTAACCCATAACTTGCTTTATACAGTTAAAATATATAAGTCAGGAAAATTTAAATCTTTCAATGCAGTAGTGGTAACCCATCAAACAGTTCTATAATAGTTTAGGTAATTACTAGAGAAAACAACAAGAATGTCCTTTGAAAATACCATTTAAGAAATGATTACCTATTAATAAACATTCCAAAGTAACTACGAAATTCTCAAAACCCTTTATAACATTTAATGTTCCATTACAATAAAATGAATTCTTAAAGAAACCATTCTCAAATCCAACAATTATAATTCCAAAAAAATGTCAAAAGTTCAATCTCAAAATGAGAGTCCAAGTCTATGTGGAATAAATCAAAATCTTTACAGAGTTCAAGAAATAAATTAAATGCACTGAAATAAATAAGTTCCAAGCCCTACATAACAAACCAATGCTCTCTTTATTTCAAATCTAACACATGCCATGAGTCTAAAGATTAGACACACACTCTAATATGGAGGTAGAAGATCTCTCTGGACACAGGTACTTGAGATCCATAGCTAACAAACTTCAATCTACGCGAGTTAAAAACATCGTGCTG
Organism: Jatropha podagrica; assembly: GCA_947857235.1. Taxonomy (NCBI): domain Eukaryota; kingdom Viridiplantae; phylum Streptophyta; class Magnoliopsida; order Malpighiales; family Euphorbiaceae; genus Jatropha; species Jatropha podagrica. The sequence continues at coordinate 8,016 of CANUEP010028524.1, forward strand.
AGTATAAAACTCAATGGTACTCAACAATATATATGCATTCACACAGCATAGAAGTATGGTCCATTGAAACCATACACAATATCAAAATTTCATGTACCATAACAAGTCACATTCCCATACTATATCTCTATGCGAACACTTATAGTATAAACACATCCAAGTTCGCATCTCAAGAACCCACTTCAATCAATATGTATAAATAATAGCTTGTCTCCCCAGCAATTCATATATATAACTATTTCCACGTTACTTACAGTTAAATAATCACATAACAGTGTTCATTCACACATGTGATAACATCTAGTTCACGAAGGTAACTCAAGTATTCACATAACACCTTCACAATAAAGATCATACAATAAAAGAACCTTTCACTTTATCTGAGAATCTATTCGCAGTATAAACATAGATGTTACATTTTTATGAAAGTATCTTGCATAATAGATAATCATACTGATAATCCTGTAAATAACTGGCATAATAAGTAATCATATATGAACAGTTTATAGGTAACTTGAATTACAAGTAATTAACCATTATAGTGTGCTAACCATATCATATTCATTAGTCTAGATATTTGGACCTTAACAGTGACTCAGATAAAACAGAAGCAGAACAGGTAACAGTATGGTGTCTGATAACCGTCAGATTAATACTGGCTAGTTAGCCTTTTAACAGTAGACTTATAAAGCCTTTCAGATACAAAGTCAATAGAGTGCGTCCACTCGTCCTGAAGACACCCACATGTCTGGCATATGATCATAGCACAATCCAAACTGAAATTCATAACATGCCTTATTTTTAGAAATAGATAACCATATTCTAGCAACTATTCAACCAAGACCACAGTAAGAGCCCATTAATTCTTTTTAAGTCAATCTAGTTTAAATCAACTTCCAATTAACATCCATAACCAAAATGTCAACCAATACACATAACAAGTAAACATATCTGATCGCAATCTGCTCATTAATCATAAAAGCTCATAAGCTTCTTATAAATCCAAAACATCCATCCTCATACATTTTCACAAGTATTAATAATCTCATGTTCGTAAGATATATTGCTCAAGCAATTCAATTGAGATCATAACAACGCACAAACATCTTAGTCCAACATTATTCATGATGTTAAGTACTAGGCATACCTAGTATATAGCACTTAGTTTTCCAAAATATAACTCCAAATTAGGATTATCAAGTCATAAGCACACACTTAGTTCATGGTAGTTCATAGGTCAAGCAAGTCAACATCATAATAGTAAAGTTTTTGTGTGTTTTCTAACAACCCATTTATTATACAAGCAAGTATAATTTTGCATATCAAGTTTAGCTCAAGGCATATGAAGAACTAATCAGATTTCACCTTAGCTAAGTTTATTCCAATTTGTAATCACACAATGCATAGCAATGAACTTCAATAGATTATTAGGACAAATAACTCATCAAATCATAACCAACTAACCAATATCTCCTATCCATTTTCATGGTCTAATACTAAACAAAAGTTAACTCATTTTCCACATTCAAACCTATATTAAATTCTTAGGTTATAACAACAAGTGTAATTAAGTGATAGTTCTCAATTAAGATCAACTAAACATAGTTCATATCTTGTGTATTCCTCGTTGCTGTGCATATGATATTTTAGTATCATTTAAAGAGGATTATAAGGAAAACCACATCAAAGATACACTAGGTATACATTTAGACGATTTAGGAAATATTAGAAGGTCAAAAATACAACATGGCACTGAAAGGGATAGTGAAGAGCACGAGCTGGGCATGCTAGATGGCATGGCCATGCTAAAAGGATAAAAAAATATACCTATAGTCAGTAGGAAGCACAGACTGAGTGTACTACAAGGCATGACCATGCTAGAAAGCCAGTTTTAGTAGTACACAGCACGAGTGGGGCGTGCCCGAATCAGTTTTACTATTTGATTCATAAATTGAGCTATGATTATCTAAATTCAACACAAGAGGATGGGTTAGAAATCTAACAAATAAATCTACAACTTTTATGAAGGACACTAGTCGAAAACTGGGCATCTTAGATGCGAAAATAAGCAATCAATCTGAATATATAAATTTGACGCCATGCAGAACCAGTTCTGGTGTTTAGATCATAACTTGAGCTACAAGCATCCAAATTAGACATAAGAATATGGTTTTGAAAACTAAGAAGTAGAGATAAAAATTTTGTGCAGAGCTCAAATATAGATAAAAAATAAAAAGGGTCCAAAAATAAGTTCTAAATCGAACCAATAACACACATAGCATCAAAATTTATCAATTCAAGCAACTTACACAGAATTTTCAATTTCTACACATAAAACATCAGTTCGCAAAATCAATAAATGGGAAAATAACAATGTTCATGATTAGAAACACCAATAATTAAAATCAAAATAAACATATAATTGCAGAGCACAAACATCACTCAAAGAAATCAAGGTAGACATATACTTGTAGAGCACTAACCTCATATAATAGCAAACCAAAATTTGCAATTACGCCTTCCCTTTGCCTTTATCAACCTTAAGAGGTTCACCCTTCTCTATGTGCATGAAAAGAAAAAACAAAACATAGACATAAACCATTAGGGATTTGAAATCTCTTAACAATAATGACTCTAAGAACATAATCAAATTAGAGAACAACATACGAATTGCAAAACAAAAACTTACCTTGATTACGGAATGCCTACTGTGATCACAGCCTAATTGTACCTTAATCTTCTAACTTTAATCATTATCCTAATGTTACTAACTCTCAATTTTCATATGATTATAGATTCCAATGGTCAAAATCACAAGAATAGAAGAAGACTTGTCTTTCTCTTTTTTTTCTCTCTTGTGAGTGTGTGCATGAAGAGGGCAGCACTCTCTTTGCAAAAGAGGGTGTTGGCCACTCTTTTTTTTAATTTTAGGTTAAAATATATATTTTCTCTTTTTTTTCCTCCCCACCAATTTTAAAACCCAAATCAAATCAATTTAGAAAAAAAATTTTAAAATCAATTTAACACCATTCTCTCTCTCAATTCCAAATTTCTAAGTGCAACTAAAATCGTATCTCTTTAAATTTCATAACTAGTCTTTCTAAGGCACAACTTCCCAATTCACAATCCAGACTCCACTAATGCATGAATAATTAAATGATCTAGACAAAATAATTATGAAAATAACCTATTTGAATTGAAATTCATACCAATACCCCAATTTGGTATCAATTAGCGATCCAGTAGTCATTATTCATAATTCCATAAATCTGGGCATTACAACATGGATCTTACCCTGATCAGACTACTAGAAAATAAGAATCCTAGAGACATCTAAGAAGAAGTGGCACACATAGTGGCTTGCGCCACTATTGCCCTCAGTGCGCCACTTTGACGCAAAAAGCCCTCTTTTGGTTGATCCTTGGTTTCCCTCATAACCAATCGTAACTAGGACAACTTAGGCCACCAAAGAAAAGAAAAGGAGGAAGAATAAAGTTTTAGACTCTCAATTTACCTTTCCTTTAAAGAAAAACTCGAGATTGGATAAAAAATGGCAAGAAATACCCAAGAACTTTGTTCTTTGATCAACGATTCGAGATTTGTTTACTTATTTTATGTTTTTTAGAAAAGTTGATTGCCAAACTTGCTGAATTTCTTTGTATAAAAATATTCTTTCTTAATGCAAACCAATAACACTTGCTAAGGATTTGGATTAAGTGGTCTTGAGAATAAAAAATTCTATGGTTTGGTTAGGCAATAAAACTTCCTTCCCTTAGCACTTTCCCTTGTGCCCTATTTATAGGCAAATGGGAAATGTTGCCCTATTTTGAGGGCTTAGGTGGCAAGTGTCATTGGTAGGCCAAAACAGGTCGAGCCCCATTTTCACGAAATCAGCCTGGGTGGCGCATAAAATGAGACAGTGCATAAGGACGCGTCACAAGCATACCCAAAATGTGTTTTCGAGCCGTGTTTCGATGCAGACCTTGAAAACAAGAAAATCACTTTATGGGTTACATTTCTTAAACTCGAATCATTGGTTTGAGAGTCAAATTCACCGGGTGTCTCAAACTCATTTTATCATAAAAAAAATTATCATCACTAAGTCCATTTGGGGCAAAAATTGAGTGTCTACATAAATATTCTCAGGATTGAATGCATCTGTGTTTCATGGGACAAGTTATCTACTCACTTTTTCATTTCGTTTTATAGTAATAGTGGTCATTTTTAAAAATTTGGCCAAAATCAAATTTTTGATATTAAAATTCAAAATAATGGCCACATAAATATAGAGTTAGCCATTATTTACATGTTTAATGAACATATGTCTACTTTTATTATTGTAAATTTGGCCACAACTGTTAACATCATAAATGAATATATGTTATGCTCGGTTAAGTTTTGAAAACAGTCATATTCCATTTTTAAAAGTGCGAGTGTGTTTTGATTATTCAAAAAAGGAGAAAATTAGAGTTTGATTAGAAATCGTTCTCTTAACACTCCCTAAAATTCGCCCTCTCTCCTGTAACCATATTTTGTGGCATTGTTATTCTTTTTTTTTTTTTTTGTACTTGTGAACTTTTTCAATGATTTTTGTTCTTTTTGTGTTTGTTAATGGTTGTGAACTTCTATAAGCCACTTTGTGGACTTTTTATTATCAGTTGTGCATTTCTGTAAGTCATTTTGTGGCCTTTAATATTAGTTTTACACTTTTCAAATCCTTATATAATGATTATACTCTTGTGTAACCCATTTTATGGCCTTATTATTATTACTACTAGTGCGCTTTTCAAAATGTGAAGTTGTCATAAATTTTACTAGATTGTGTACTTTTTTTAAAAATTATGCCTTCAAACTCACTTTAAAACTCAAATTTTAGTACTCATTTTCAAATTAGAACTTGTTAAGAGACCAAATACAGTAATTGTCATTTTTAAGCAAAGTGTAAGTATATGAATATAAATTGATAAGAAAAGATATTGATGGCTATGAATATGTATTCTGCAAGTGCACAAGCCGTACAAGTAATATAGAGAAAAAGGGTTGTCAAATCCATAAGGATTGGGGGAATAGATTACTAATTTTTATGTTTAACAATTATCAGGACAACCGTAAATTAATATTTTCAGCAAGCAATAAATAACTACAATAAAATCTAAATAAAAACATATTAAAACAAATGATTAAAGCGAAGAATAATTAAGGATTTAAATAATCAAATATTAAAGTAATCTAGCTATGGGATATTTATTAGCTTAATGTGTACCGCGAACAGTTGAATTAATGGTTTAAACTTGTTCCTCAAAGAGGATTAACCTAAAATATCCAAGTTCCTCTTCCAAGGCTAAGTGGACGTGTTAGAATTAAAATGGTACCTACTTTCGTGGTACTACATTGATTGAAACCCAATAAATCGGTGTTAATCCTTTGGTCCTCAAAGAAATCAAATCTATCCCTAAGTCTGTTTTTCTAAGTTTAATATGTGTGGTCCAACTAACAAGTTAATTTTTCAATCATACAAGTTGGTCTAAAAATCATGTAAATATGGAATCCAACATATTCACAGGCATTGAGATTAAACATATCAAACTAGGAACCCTTAGGCATAAATAAAATAAATCAAACCATTCTTGGACACATTAATTTAATAAATAGTTTCCATAACAAGATTTTAGAGTTTTAGCCTTGCATGAAAATTAATACAGCTTTCATAATAATATTCCAATAAAAATAAAGAAATGAAAGCATTGAATAATAATTAAACTTGGGTTTTTTTACTATTTTGCAGTTGAGCTTTAAATCCAAGTCTTGATATTCAGCTTTTATATCCCTTCTCCTTATTGGCTTTGCGAGATCACTTCTTCTCCTTGACAAACACTCCTTGCCTCTTTCATTGGTGGATCTCTGGTGATGGCTTATAGGTATGAGGTTGTGTTGTTGTTATGGCTGTGAGTGGAGAAGAAACAAAAATAAAAACAGTTGTTGCTGATTAGTGATTGAGACGAAGGAAAGATGGGATTAGAGAAGAGGAGTCTGCATTAGTTATTGTCGAAGGAGCCAATAATCACTTGTTAAATGAATATTGTCCAAGAGAGAGTCCCCTAGAGAGCTAGCCCATTGGTTCTTATTAAAGGAGCAACTAGCAAATGGTTGTTGATTGTTGGGAACGTGTCAGTGGCTAAAATGATTTGTTTGATGCTTTTAACAAAAAGGTGTCTTGCTTTGTTTATTTCCTTTCTTCTCAATTTTTAACTTTTTATTACCAATATTTTCACTGCAAAAAAAAATGACATGTGCATCTAACCAAGTAGGCTAAAGGTGCTACAAAAGGCCAAGTTCATCTTTGCAACGGTAAAATTTCCTAAAAGGTGATTTTAGGGTTCCAAATGACATGTCGAATGATCATCTTTAAGGTCATTTCAAAAATACAGACTAAATTGACATGAAATTATCAAACAAACTTATTTCTTTTGATTTCTTTACCTAAAATAGTAGAAATTAGTTCAGCTCATGGTAAAGATCAAAAACAGAGAAATCTACTAATAATGGGACTAATTTACTAATAAAGATAGTTCAAAACATAACTAAAATAATAAAAATTATATATAAAACCATATGCATTTTAGTGATTATCAAAATCTCCCACATTGAGACCATTGTTTGTCCTCAAGCAATGCAAAATATTTCCATGTAATGAACAAAATTCAGCTCAACTTACTTTATGTACAAATTTCAAGGGATATTATTTCATGAGACTTAATAAATCCCATGGCTCTTTCCTCAAACAAGCGATTGACCATTCAAATAGGGTCATGTTCTCTTCAACAAGTTTCTGTTATCACTTCAATCATATAGACTCAGATGAAGATAGGCAAACTCATACATGTTTTAAAAGAAGCAACGTGCATTAGACATATAGACAGATTAATGCATTTTTATCTCATAAGATCTCACAAATCCCAAATGCAAACTTTCTAATTCTTTCTCCACTAATGAAGATTGCACAACTTTAAGGAATCAATAGGTCTTTTCAGGGTTATATCAGGGTAAAAGGGATAAACATGGTTTAATAAAAGATAGGTCTATAAAAGGCTCAAATTGAGAAAATATCCTTTTGATTCTAACATTTAAGGGTTAGAGAAATTTTAACTTTTGCAATCTGGGGAGCTTTTCTATTGGGTACCAACAAGTTCCTTCTTCTTTCCTTTCTTTCTTCTCTTCTTTTCTCCCCTTATTAAATTCTACACTTAAGATGTGTAAATTTTTTTTTTCTTTTTTAGGGAGATACTTTAGAAAAGAAGAAGATAATTATGGAGAACTGTTAATGGTACTTTTATGTCTTTTTTCCTTTTTTTTTTATCCTAAAATTCAGCATGCCACTTGTTATATCACTCGAACATCTTTTGTAATATTTCTAACAAATCGATGCTTATAGTCATAATTCTTCTCTATTAAAAATTTCTTTTCTTCTAATGGATTATGTGTGAGCTTCTAGAGAGAAAAGTTCTCTCATAATATAGTGGTTAGTTTCGTCAAACCTCTACTTAAAATCAAAGGATTAATTCTCTCTAGGTGGGTAGTTAAAAGGCTTTTTAGTCTTGATTTTAAATAGGGGTTTTAAAGAAAGAAAACTGGACATTTTATAGGCTCAAAAGGGCTAGCAAGGGTTGAATTTTTAAAAGGTAAGGTATGGTGGAAAAATGTGGTTAATCCAAAGAAATGCTTAGATCAGTTTCCTAATAGTATACAATCTTTTAAAATGTCGATTCAAAAGTCTTACAAAGAATGTTATAGGATTTATTGTCTAATATCGTCTACACATCAGTCTCTTTAGACATATCTTTATTCTACCTAAATTGCATCTAACCCTAGAATCATGAAGAAATTACAAATTCAAATTGTAAGGTTTGATTACCAAAAGAAAGATCTTTCACTTAATTGAGAAATTAAAGCCTAGAAATTAGTCAAATCTCATTACTAAAGGAAACCAAGAAATTCAACATTAAAAGTAAAATTGAGCTGCTTTTTGAAAATCAATTTATGCAAAAACAAATTATATGTATCATTAAATCCACTAGCAAAAATGCATGAAAACCTTTATTTTGAAACATGAGTGGGGATTTCATAGATGTTGCAAAATATATACAAAATATTAAAACAGCAGATGCAGACCTAAATGACCTATGGAATGCTCTTTCTGGAGATTCTTTTGTAAAATGAATTAATTGTTGTCCTCCCACACTTAATCTGGACATTATCCTCAATGTTAATTAAAAGAAAGAGTGAAGGGGAAAAGAATATCACCAGAAAAAGGGTATCTCCCACACTTATTTGTTGAGCATGTACCTGTAACATTTCGAGAATGTGCAAAGCAATACAAGTGGAGAAGATTAAGTGAAGAAATTAATAGTGTCAATGGGTATTGCAATGTCCATAACAAGATTACATAATTAAAATATTGAAATAATGGAAATAAAATTTCAAACCATTAAGAGAAAAAAATAAGGAAAAAAAGAAAATCCGTACAATGTCCGAAATAAAAGAAAAGATATGAAAATGACAGCACACAAACATAAACTAGAAATTAGCAACGAAATGAGACTCAAAATGATGCGAAAAGGGAGTCTGGGGGTAAAAGCTATTGAAGGAGTTCAAGGATCCTCTGTTATCGGCGCTCTAAGCGATCAAAGCAGCCTAAGATCCTAGGATCCAAAGGAGGGCCGGCTAGATCTTGAATGGGATTTTTGTCTTCATTCCAAAGTAGAACACTTTGAAGGATAAAGCCATCTGCTAGTAACGCAAACTGCTCACATATTTATTGATCGGGACGTAGACCCCGTTTCGTCATGCAATAATACCCATCTGAACAAGGGAGTTGGTGTTAATCTTAGTCACATCGAGTAAGGGGTTGTAAGGAGGGTGTGCTATGTCCATGAGTCCCAAACGAATTGTAATGGTAGTAATGAGACCACCAAATGCAATATCACTCTTTTGACGAAATGCAATAAGTAACATGTGATCCAAAATCCAAGTGGTAGAAAAAATTTCTATTCCATTGGAGAGGCAGTGTAGAAAATATAATTCAGGTTGGGTAACATGAATATGACTTTTTCCTCTAGCAAAAATAATGTACCCAAGAAACCTGTGGAAAATTTGGTATATTAGGTTACCGAGGTCCGAAGATTTGGCTTGAGCCGTAAAAAATCTTTCAACTTGATAGGATAGTGTTTGCCATGCTTCCTTAAAATTAAAATTGGAAGGTAAGGCCCTAACACAGTCTCCATCACGAGGAAAACCCAAAAAATCATTAAATTCAAGCTAAGACAATTCATCATAACTACCCATTCACCAGAATCTGCCCTTTGCTTCGTTACCTATAGTTTTGACTTTAACAGTACATAAAAACTCCATGGTTAATTGACAAAAGGAAGGGAGTTTCTGAGTTGCAAAGTTAGTCCAACTCAATTGATCGAACAATGACATTAAAGGGGCCTTAAAATTGTGAGTACTATTTAAAGCATCAAAGTCAAGGTACCTGGTACTAATGAAGGTTCGATGTTTGAGTTGTTTGTAGCATTCTATTTGCTTGGCGTCGATGAGGTGTATATCCGCAGGCGGTGAAGGGGGCGGTGTGGTAGGGCAAGTGGTGTGCATTGTCATAAACAACTTTAGTATTCACAACCATAAAAAAAAGAGAATGGATAAGAAAGGAAGGTGGAGAAACCCTCAAGAAAAAGGCAAGGTGCGGGACGTTGATGGATGTACATTGAAGAAGCAAATGGATCATCGATTTGATTTGGTCAATCTTTGTCTCTAAACGTACCAATCTCACCTCCCAGTCATCAGGTTATAGGATTGGAAGCACCTCAGTTTGCATCATTGATGGTAGCATAACTATGTTTTCCTCAGGATCCTCCTCAGGATCTTCTTTAAGGTCCTCATAGTTTGGCCCTTCAAGAAGTTGGCTACTATGGAAGTATTCAAAAGAATCTACTTCTATGTCATGCTCTACCGCAATAAAAGGGTTGGGTCTTTCTTCTTCTTCGTTTGAGTCGACGTCGTTGTCCACAACTACTATAGGGTGGCCCTTGATATTACCCCTTTTATCTCGAAAGAAGTGGTAACCCTCAAATTTTCCAATGACCTTCATGGTTACTAAAGAGGTCATAGTTATTTCTTCATTCTCCCCCCTCCCAAGAGCTCTTTCTATGTAATCCATCCAACTACTATTGTAACATGGTTCCCATCAAGGAGGGTAGCGAAGTGGGTACATAAGTAAAAGGCAATATCAACCTTATAGCCATTTTACACTGCCCAAAGGAGGAAAAGTTCTTCCCTTGATATTCTTCCTATGTCTGAACTTTGCCCTAGAATGATCTTCGAAAGGAACCTGTGTAGGATCCTTAAGGCCCTACTACGAATATAATTTCTGGAGGAGACATATGCTTTGAATGGTTCTATGTCTCCTATTAAAGAGATCCACGCCTCTCTTTCGTTGTATCCAACTGGTGGGCTACGACTTGTGTCTACCGGTATGCCAAGTGCTCGGTTGAATGACACCGCTGTGGTTCTTATTTTGGAAAAAGCTAAGTTGAATAACACCTGACCAACAAGGTGTGGGTTACGGGGATCATATTTGAACCAAAATGTAGAGAGGAACTCCATGGTTAACTTTCAATAGGTAGCGTTTCTTATCAGTAAGAAGTTCGTCCATCCCATCATATTTAGAATGCTAAGAAAATCATCTTTCAATTTCAATTTATTAAGGAGAGGCTGGGTGAAATATTTGGTTGCTCTTACCCTATACCTAGACTAAAGCAATATTGAATTTGTGGATGAATGACTTAGGTTCATGTTGAGGGGCGAACTCCATAGAGCAGTTGGAGGAAAACCTTGCCTTCTCTTCATTGAAAATTATGGTGAGGATGGGTAAGCACGATGTGGAGGCATGGTCTCAAGGTTTGATTTCAGAGAAAAGAGAAAAGGAGATGGGTAGTGAGGCAAGCTAATTTGAAGAAGCTAAAGATGCGTGAAATTTTTGAAAGGAGTAACAAAAATGTTTACAGCGTTCAAATTTAAAGAAGAGGAAAAGTAATAGCAACACATAAGAAGTTGCATGTATAACACATGTGGCTATATAAATAAATAAAATAAAATAAATTGAATAGTTGGACAGCTGTAAGGGAAAAGGTTAGAAAATTTGTGCACCTGGAAAGCGACTGAGAGTGATCCGACCACCTCTAGTAGTGGAGTGAGAGATGACCTGTGAAATGATCCTTTTGGTTGTCATTTGTGCTTACCTCTGATAGTAAAGGAGAAATGGACTGTGAAATGATTATCCTGAGTGTCATTTGTGCCTGCCTCTACTAATGAAGAAGAGATGGGCTGTGGAATGATCATCTTGATTCTCATTTGTGCCTGCAACGAAAAATTTTCTCTTTCTTTCCCAAAATTTTTTTTTTTTTATAAATGCCGAAAAGAAAAGTAAACAAGAGAAAGTTGTGTTAAAATGAATAAAATGTAAAATAAAAGAAGGTGAAATTAGTAATAAAAAGAGAGAAGCAAAAACAAATAAATAAGCATGAAAAATAAAAATAATTAGCTCTGTCAAGGAGTGTTTGACTCCTTGCAGTATACCCTCATCAATTAGGTATGGCTTTAAAAGCTGGCCATTGACCTTGAAAGGTTTGGAAAATTCGCCCTGAATTTCGACTGCTTCATCAGGAAATGCTTTTGTTATGCGAAAGAGTCCGGACCAACGAGATTTTAATTTTCTTGGAAAGAGTTTCAAGTGGGGATTAAAAAGCAACACAAGATCACCTTCCTTGAATTCTTTCCGTCTGATGTGCTTATCGTGCCATGCCCTGGTCCTATCTTTGTAGATTTTGGCATTTTCATAGGAATTCAGTCTTAATTCCTCAAGCTCATCGAGCTCCAAGAATCTATGTTCTCCAGCCACCTTCAAATCAACATTTAATTTTTTGATTGCCCAAAAGGCCTTATGTTCCAATTCGACCAATAGGTAGCATGATTTTCTACACACTAGCCTGAAAGGCGACATTGCAATTGAGATCTTATAAGCAATTCAGTAGGCCCAAACAACATCGTCTAGCTTAATTGCCCAGTCCTTCCTAGTATTATTTACTATTTTTTGCAAAATACCCTTAATTTCTCGATTGGAAATTTCGACTTGTTCGCTGGTCTGTGGATGATAAGGAGTTGATACCTTGTGGGTGACTCCATATTTTTTCAGAACTGTTTCCAAGCTCCAATTGCAAAAATGAGTTCCTCCATCGCTGATGAGAACTCGTGGTGCCCCATATCTAGTCAACACAAATTTTTTCAAAAATTTGATCACTGATCTTGCATCATTGGTTGGTGAAGCAATTGCCTCTACCCATTTGGATATATAATCGACTGCCAATAAAATGTACTTGTTTGAGTAGGATGATGGGAAAGGTCCCACAAAGTCTATCCCCCAAATATCAAATATTTCAACCTCCAAAATCCCATGGAGTGGCATCTCGTCTTTTCTTGACACATTCCCAGTTCTCTGGCACCTATCACAAGAGATCCCAAAATTTTTAGTATCTTTAAAGAGTGTGGGCCAAAAGAAATCTACTTGTAGTATTTTTACGGTTGTCCTTATTGTTCCAAAATGACCTCCATAGGGCGAAGAATGGTAGTGACACAGAACTTCTTGAATTTCTTCCTCGAGCAGGCATCGTTTGATAAATCCATCTCCACATTTCTTGTACAATAGTGGTTCCTCCCAATAATAATTTTTCACTTCAGCTAAGAATATTTTCTTTGATTGTAACTCATATTAGGTGGAATAACATTACAAACTAGGTAATTGACATAACTTGCGAACCAAGGCACCTTGTAGTCTTTAACAGTGAAAATCTACTCTCCAGGAAATGAGTCATCAATCGGTAGACCAGAATCGTCCCCGATGTCCCCATCTCTTCTTATCCTTAATAGGTGATCTACGATGACATTGTCTGCTCCTTTTTTATCTTTGATCTCGAAATTGAACTATTGTAAAAGCGAAACCCAATGGATCAATCTTGGTTTTGCTTCTTCTTACTCATCAAGTACCTAACGACTGCATGATCTGTGAAAATAGTGACTTTTGATCCAAAGAAGTAGTCTTAAAATTTATCAAGTGTCCATACCACCTCCAAGAACTATTTTTCAGTTGTGGAATAATTGACCCGAGCTTCATCTAGAGTTCGACTAACGTAATAAATGACCTAGGGCTTTTTGTCTTTTCTCTGCCCTAAGACTGCTCCTATTGCATAGTCACTTGCATCACACATCAGTTCAAAAGGCAAATTCTAATAAGGGGGTTGAACAACTAGAGCTAATATCAAGGCCTCCTTCAACCTGCAAAATGAACTCAAACATTTCTTGTCACAATCAAATGGGACATCTTTTGCCAATAAATTGCACAAAGATTTAGAAATTTTGGAAAAATCTTTAATGAATCATCGATAAAATCCTACATGTCCAAAGAAAATTCTAATTTCTTTTACCGATGATAGAGGTGGCATTTTCTCAATAATTTCCAATTTTGCCTTGTCTACTTCAATCCCTCTTTCTGAAATAATATGTCCAAGGACTGCACCTTCTTGAACCATGAAACAACATTTTTCCCCGTTTAGGACAAGGTTAACTTCATTACAGCACTTCAAAACTTTAGAGAGATTAGCCAAACAAGAATCAAAAGAATTTCCATATACAGAAAAATCATCCATAAAGACTTCCATTATTTCTTTAATGAAATCAAAAAATACAGCCATCATGCATCTGTGGAATGTTGCTGGCGCATTACATAATCCGAAAGGCATGCGTCTAAATGCAAATGTACCATAAGGGCATGTGAAAGTGGTCTTCTCCTGATCTTGAGGATGTATGCATATTTGGTAAAATCCTGAGAAACCATCTAAATAACAAAAGTATGAATGACCTGCTAACCTTTCTAAAATCTGATCAATGTAAGGCAAGGAAAAATGATCTTTACGGGAGGCATTATTCAATCTTCTATAATCAACACACATACTCCAACCGCGTCGATCCTAGTAGCTAATGTTTCATTATTTTCTCCTTTAATTATTGTAATCCCTCCTTTCTTTGGTACTACATGAATGGGACTAACCCAGGTGCTATCTGAAATTGGATATATAATTCCTGCATCAAGCAACTTGGTTATTTCTCTCTTCACTATCTCTTTCATGTTAGGATTCAATTTTCTTTGAGGCTCAATTGAAGGTTTGATACCTTCATCAAACATAATCATATGCATGCATATAGAAGGACTAATTCCTTTAAGATCATGAATACTATATCCTAAAATCTTTTTATTTTCCTTAAGCAAGTTCAAAATTTTATTTTCTTGATCAATGATCAAAGCAGAATTAATTATTACAAGATAAGTAGAGATAGGACCAAGAAAAGCATACCTTAATTTAGGAGGTAAAGGTTTAAGATTTACCTGTGGTGCATCTTCCTCTTTTAGAGATGGGGTAGGGATAGAATGTTCTCCTTCATTAGGATTGTCCAATTCTTTAAATTTTGAACTTTCTGAAAAGGATAGTGGGGGCTTTTGCTCCATCATTTCTTTATAGCTCTGCACTTCATGCGTTGTCGCTAAGGTTCCTTTAGCATTCACAAGACAAGCCTCCAATAGGTCAAAATGACTCTCAATTATAGACATCTCTTTAACTATTTCATCTACCACATCTATTTGAAGATATTCCGAAATACTTGTAGGATGTTTCATAGCTTTAAATAAATTGAATACTACTTCTTCATCACCAATCTTCAGAGTTAGTTTTCCTTCTTTCACATCAATGAATGCTCCTGCAGTGGCCAAAAAGGGTCGGCCAAGAATGATAGGTACATGTGCATCTTTGTCCATCTCCAATACCACAAAATCAACCGGAATGTAGAATTTCTCGACTTTTACTGGTACATCTTCTACTATCCCAATGGCATATTTAATGGATCGGTATGCCAGTTGTAAGATCACATCAGTTGGCTTGAGTTCTCCTACATCCATCTTCTTGAAGACAGAATGTGGCATCAAATTGACACTGGCTCTAAGATCACAAAGCGCCTTACTCATCTTCATAACGCCAACCTCACAAGGAATGGAGAAACCACTATTTCATAAGCTTCAAACTTTTTCTTCGTTGTTAGTATCTCCTTTAGAAATTTTGCATAAGACGGCATCTAAGATATAACTTCGATGAAGGGCATATTAACAGAGATCTATTTCAAGATGTCTAAACACCTTCCAAACCGCTTGTCTAGTTGTGCTTGTCTCAATCTTTGAGGAAAAGGAAGTGGTGGCTCAAAGGCTTTCATTCTTCTTTGCATATCTTCCTCCTTGAGTCTCTTCAGTTCTTCTTCCTTCTTTTTATCCTCCAATGTCAGCTTAGATTCTCCTTCTAAGTCTATTACTTCTTTCTCCATTTGCTTCTCTTTACATGGTTTCAGGTTCGGATCTTCCAAAATTCTACCGCTCCTTAGAGTCACTGCATTGATTTACTCTTTTGGATTAGGAACTGATTGACTCAGAAGTTTCCCATAAGCTCTAAAATTAGAGGAGCTAGCTAGTTGTGCAACTAGATTATCTGTAACCTTCTGATGAGCAAGTAGCACGTCCACCTTATCGGATAATTGTTTGATGTTCTGATTCTGACCATCATTTATTGCTTTTTGGGTTTGCATAAAACTTTCAAGTAAGGATTCAAGGTTCGACAATTGATTCTGGTAAGGTTGTTGGAATTGTGATGGGTTTGGTTTCTGAAATCTAGTTGGTGGTGGTCTTTGGTTAGGGGCTGGATTTTGTCTAAAAGTTTGATTTCGCTAATTGGACCAAGAAAAGTTTGGGTGATTTTTCCACTCTTGTGTAAAAGTGTTTGAAAATGGCCTTGATTGGAAATTATTGTGAACATAGTTGGCTTGCTCCATCGTACTTTCAGTCATTCCAAATTAGCATTCTCCATTTGCATGATCAAAATTTCCACAAGCTTCAAATCATGTTTGCGGCATTGCTACTGCATTTACACTGAGCTTATCAAACTTATTGGCCAATGCATCCAATTTAGCTGATAATAGTGTCAATCCGTCCACTTCCAAGACTCCTACTACCTTCCGTTGTGCACTCCTTCCTTCATTCCATTTATAGCTACTAGCTGCCATTTCTTCCAATAAGCTATATGCTTCTAAAATTCACTTTTTCAAAAATAATCCAGCTGCTGCGGCATCCAAGGCACTTCGTGTGGTCGACGCTGCTCCATCATAACACTATTGAACCAAAATTGACTTTTCAAATCCATGGTGTGGGCATTTTCACTGAAGATCTTTAAATCTTTCCTAGACTTCATACAAAATTTCATCTTTCTTCATTCGAAAATTGGATATTTCCTTCCTTAGCCTTGTAGACTTACAAGGTGGGAAATATTTTTGCAAAAAGGCTCAACTCAATTCATCCGAGGTGGTAAATGATCCTGCAGACATAGAATGTAACCAAAGTTTTGCTCTATCTCATTGTGAAAATGGAAATAGCCTCAGTCGAATTGTTTCGTCTAATGCACCATTTATTTTCAAAGTGTTAAAAATCTCCAAAAATGTTGCAATGTGAACATTGGGATCTTCATCTGGTAGCCCAAAAAATTGCAACTGTTGTACTATAGAAATTAAGGACGGCTTAATTTCAAAATTATTTGTGGCCACAGGTGGTCGTACTATAGCTGGTTATGCTCCATCTGGATTTGGAATATTTAATTCACATAAGGTTCTTTCTTCAGCCATCACGTCCAACTGTCGATTTCTGTTTGGAATTTCTTCTTCGGTTCGATCCTGAATGGAAATTTCTTGCGGGTCTCTCACTTCGCTGCGTTCTAACGTTCGTTCTGCACTTCCTGATCTTCTAGTCATCGGACTTTGCCTTCTCCTTTGATATCTCGGATTTTCTCTCCTCAGAGCGCGAGCTGTCCTTTCAATCTCTAGATCAAGAGGTATTAATTCTACACTTCTAGATCTTAACATAAAATGTTAGCTCGCTAAAACAATAAAAAGAAGATAATCCAAAATATTCAAAATAGAATTCTTATATTTATTTTTATTAAATTTTTTTATTATTTATTATATTTTTTTAGAAATTAATTAAACCAATTAACTAAACAAAATACAAATAATAATTAAGATAAAATTAGAAAAAGAAAAAAAGAAAAGAGACAAACGACTAAACGAAACAATTAAGAAAAAAAAATAAAATATTAAATATTATACTTACTCTTTTACTGTTACTACGAAACAAAAAATAATTTTTTTCCTTTTGTTTAGTTTAATAAATATATATATATATATATATATATATATATATATATATATATATATATATATATGGAAATAATAAAAAGAAAATTTTCTAATTAATTGTCACACAATTAAATTAATATCTATTCAAGGCACCAATCCCAGCAACGGCTCCAAAAACTTGATAGCTACGAATGCATATTCCACAAGTGCACAGACTGTACAAGTAATATAGAGAAAAAGAGTTGTCGAATCTATAGAGATTGGGGAATAAATTACTAATTTTTATGTTTAACATTATTAGGACGACCGTAAATTAATATTTCGACAAGTAATAAATAACTACAATAAAATCTAAATTAAAACAAATTAAAATAAATTATTAAAGCTAACAATAATTGAGGATTTAAATAATCAAATATTAAGGTAGTCTAGCTATGAGATATTTATTAGCTTAATGTGTACTGCGAATGGTTGATTTAATAGTTTAAACCTGTTCCTGAAGGAGGACTAACCTAAAATATCTAAGTTTCACTTCCAAGGCTAAGTAGACGTGTTAGAATCAAAATGGTACATACTTTCGTGGTACTACATTGATTTAAAGCCAATAAGTCAGTGTTAATCGTTTGGTCCTTGAAGAAATCCAACCTATCACTAGGTCTGTTTTTCTAAGTTTAATATGTGCGGTTCAACTAACAAATCAATCTTTCAATCATACAACTTGGTCTAAAAATCATGCAACTTGGTCTAAAAATCATTCAAATATGGGATCCAACATTTCCACAGGCATTAAGATTAAACATATTAAATCAGAAACCTTTAGGCATAAATAAAAATAAATCAAACCATTCTTGGATACATTAATTTAATAAATAGTTTTCATAACTAGATTTTAGAGTTTTAGCCTTACATGAAAATTAATACAGCCTCCATAATAATATTCCAATAAAAATAGAGAAACGAAAGCATTGAATCATAATTAAAACATGGGGTTGTTTACTATTTTGCAGCTGAGCTTTAAATCTAAGTCTTGATATTCAGCTTTTGTATCCCTTCTCTTTATTGGCTTTGCGAGATCACTTCTTCTCCTTAACAAACACTCCCTGCCTCTTCGATTGGTGGATCTCCGGTGATGGCTTAAAGGTATCAAGTTGTGTTGTTATTATGGCCATGAGTGCAGAAGAAACAAAAAAGAAAATAGTTGCTACTGATTGGTAATTGAGATGAAGGAGAGATGGGAATAAGAAGAGGAGTCTGCATTAATTATTATTGAAGAAGCCAATAATCACTTGTTAAAAGAATATTGGCCAAGAGAGAGTCCCCTAGAGAGCCAACCCGTTGGTTGTTATTGAAGGAGCAGCTAGCAAATGGTTGTTAATTGTTGGGAAGGTATCAGTGGCCAAAATGATTTGGTTGATGCTTTTAACAAAAAGGTGTCTTGCTTTGTTTGTTTGCTTTCTTCTCAATTTTTCACTTTTTGTTACTAATCTTTTCACTGCAAAAAAAATGAGATGTGTATCTAACCAAGTGGCTACAAAAGGCCAAGTTCAGCTTTACAACGGCAAAATTTCCTAAAAAGGTGATTTTATGGTTCCAAATGACATGTCGATTGATCATCTTTAAGGTCATTTCAGAAATACAGACTAAATTGACATGAAATTATCAAACAAACTTATTTCTTTTGATTTCTTTACCTAAAATAGAAGAAATTAGTTCAGCTCATGGTAAATATCAAAAATAGAGAAATCTACTAATAATGGGATTAATTTATTAATAAAGGTAGTTCGAAACATAACTAAAATAATAAAAATTATATGTAAAACTATATGCATTTTAGTGATTATCAGATAGAAAGATTACAAAATGAGAAGACAATTTCACACATCTGAAGCAAAAGCACCCAATTCAATAGCCACAACCCTAGTAGTCATGTGCCTTCTACGAGGTATTTCCTTTATCCTATCAGTTAAGATTTGTACTTTTTTTCTACCCCTGCTCCAAGGATGTTTAAATCCATTGGAGTTATATTTAGTATTCATACTTGCATTTTGCCATATCTTATAAATTATCTTCACAGATACCCAAAAGCGATCACAATTTTTTTCATAACTGTGCACGCTCAACTGGCCAACCTCAACTTCAAACAGAAGCATGGTGCTCACGGAGATTTTGATATCTTCAACTAGATTTTTCCTTTTGCATTCACGTCTCACGTTACTTTGAACAAAATGTTGGGGTTCACTCATATTATAGACAACTACAATCATTTCTGCTTCATTTTATATATGATTCAAGTCTAGAGGATGTAAAGTAGTGGCCATTTCTAGATATGTTGTGATCAATTTATATGTGAATAGATTTTCTTTGAAATAGATCATTAATTATGATTTTATTTATATGTAGCTGAAGTTTAGAAGTTGAGGAGTCTGATTATAAACTCAAAAAATTTGGCTCCAAATTTTATTTCATTTTGGCCACAATATATTGGTGCACTATTTTCTAAATTTCATTTAAATTTGGAGAAACCAAATTTTGCTCTTAATTTTGAACTTGAATTGAAAAAATATTCTAGTGTAAACAAGTAGAGTCAAAATTTATGTTTTTCCTCCTTTGTTTTTGCTGAAAATTTTAGTAATTTATGTCCTTTAATGAATAAGTTAAAAACTTTAGCCTTTAATTTGACTCTAAATTTTTTTTCATTTTTGGGCATATGTTATATGAAACATCTCTGTTCTAATAAAGTGTGATAGTGTGATAGAGTTAGTGAAGAATGTCGGACGTGATGCCCAAATGATGCAAGTAGGTAATACATCAACTTTTTAGGACTGCCTTTTATATCAGCTATTGCCTATTGTTCTCATAATTGATGAAGAAATTAAGGGCATTTTAGGGAGAAAACTTTATTTAACTAACTTTATTAATCCAATAGCTTTTTTTTTTCTCTAAATAAAGAGAACAGAGGGAGTAATACATATCCAATAATCATGATAACTTTAAAGAAATAATGATATACAATCCTTTTAAATTTATTAAAAAATCAACCTAAAAAAATCTAAGCTAGTCAAAATATCTAGATTAGTTTGTAAAATTGTAGAATTATCCAATTAGTACAAGATAAAGAAAAATCTAGAAATGAAAAAAAAATTTTAGTAAACCAACTTACATGAGTCGGTGAAGGAGCCTATAAAAAGCCTTGGGTGTGAGAGAGTTGTAATGAACAAAACCAAAGCAAATAACAAACAAATCCTTGTATAACTCCGCTTTAGTCCTTAATAAAATTACCTATTTAGTTTAGTCCACATACTATTTCACTTTCTTCAATTACATCCAAATATCATCAACACCTCAAATTATCTACCCCATCTTCCTAAAAAAATTCAACTTGGTATCAGAGCATAATTCAATTAAACATTGGGCATAATCAAACTTCCTACTATCCAAATATTACCTTATCCAAATAACTTTCACACCATACTATTATCACTATGACCTCTTCCTCAACTAATAAATTACTACTAATATTTTCTAGAGAAAATTATGATTATTGGGCCATTAGAATGAAAACATATTTTATTTTTCAAGAATTATGAAAAATTGTGGAAGAAGGAATAACTAAGCCAAGTAGTTTAACTCCAAATGAAGAAGAGCAAAAAAGGCTAAAAGAAGATAAGAAAAAAGATGTAAATGCTTTGTATTACATTCAAATGACATTGGCTGAATCAATTTTTTCAAGAATAGTTGGAGCTAAGTTTGCTAAAGAAGCACGGGAAACATTGAAGGAGGAGTTTTAAGGTAGTATTAAGGTACGCATTGCTAAACTCCAAATTTTATAAAGATATTTTGAAAACTTTAAAATGAAGGCTTCTAAGACCATCAATGAATATTATTCTAGAGTAAAGAAATAGTAAATCAATTAACAACATATGGTGAAGATATTTCCAATAAAAAGGTGGTTGAGAAAATATTAGTCATCGTTACTGAAAAATTTGATCCACTAACAACAACTATTGAGCAGTTTAAGGATTTAGTCACTTTATCCGTAACTGAGCTAGTTGGATCCTTAGAAGCTTATGAGCAAAGATTGAGAAGGCGTGATCAAGATTTTGTTGAAAGCGCTTTTCAATCTAAACTAAATATAAGGTCTCATAAATCTAAATTTGGAGGTAAAAGACTTAAACAATTTTCTCGAAGTGAAGAAAATAAAAAGAGTAATCAAAATCAAAGCAAAGGTAAATATCTGTCATGCCCAATATGTAAAAAAACAAATCATCTCGAGAAATATTGCTTCTTTAGAGAAAGCAATCAATGTCAACACTGTAAAAAATATGGCCACATAGAGAAAGACTGCCGACTCAAGGAAAAATATCAAGCCAACTACTCTAAAGAAAAAGACCAAGGAGATCATATTTTCTATGCATGCCATTCAACCGTGGAACAAAAAGAAGAAAACAAAAGTGAAGCCTGGTACTTAGATAGCGGGTGCAGCAATCATATGACTCTTAATGAGGAAGCCTTTCACAAGCTAGACAAGACCATTAAATCAAAAGTACGACTAGGCAATGAACATCTTGTCGACGTTAAAGGCATAAGCACTCTTGCAATTAATACAAAATAAGGTACGCAATTTATAAGAGAAGTTCTTTATGTACGAGATTTAAAGCCAAATCTACTTAGTATAGGTCAAATGATGGAGAAAGGCTATGCACTCAACTTCAAAGGAGACACATGCACCATTTATAATAATAAAAATAAAAATTTGGTGATTAGAAAAGTAAAAATGCAACAGTAAAGAAGCTTTCCGATTCACTGGCCAAAAGTTGAGACAGTTATAGTGGCACAAGAAGATCAATCATGGCTATGGCACCAAAGATTTGGTCACTTCAACTTTTAAGGACTGAAGATCTTTCATCAATTAAAGATGGTGAAAGACCTACCAGCAATTCAAGTTACTAATCAAATATGCGAGGGACATCTTTTGGGCAAGCAACACAGGAAACCATTTCCAAGAGGAGGTTCATGGATAGCAAAAAAAGTCTTGGAGCTGATTCATACTGATATTTGCAGACCAATGAAGACACCATCTATTGGTCAACACAAGTATTTCATCCTTTTCATTGATGACTACAAGAATGTCTTGGGTCTACTTCATGCAAGAAAAGTCCGAAGTTTTCAAGATCTTCAAGAGATTCAAGAATTTTGTTGAAAATCAAAGTGGTAAGAACATTACAGTAATAAGAAGTGATCGAGGCAAAGAGTATATTTCAAAAGAGTTCGAAAAGTTCTATGGCATGATTAATGCATGAAGAAAAATGTATGCTAAAAAAATTTTGGTTACAAGCAATCTACACAGCAGTCTATCTACTTAATTGATATCCGACAAGGGCGGTATAAAATAAGACTCCTATAGAAGCATGGAGTGGAGCGAAGCCATCAGCTCAAAATTTAAAAGTTTTTGGATGCATTTGCTATGTTCACATACCAAAAGAAAAGAGGCACAAGCTCAAAGAAAAGACAGAAAAAGGAATCTTTCTCGGCTACAGTACACAATCAAAAGGTTATCAAGTTTACAACCTAAGAACAAAGAAATTAATCGTGAGTCGGGGCATTGAATTTGATGAAGATGGAACTTGGAATTGGGAAGAAAATAAAGTTGAGAAGCAAATCATGGTTCCAAGGATTTCAAGATTAGAGGAACACCAAGAAGAAGAACGAGGTACTTCATCACAACAATCACCAATAGATGAGTCATCTCCAATAAGCATAGAAAAAGCTTCATCTCCTAAACCACCGTTAACAAGTTCAAGACAAGACCAAGAACAAGATGAACAAGAAGCAGAGCAACAGTTAAGAAGGTCCACGAGGATGCGAAAACCAAATCCAAAGTATGCAAATACTACTAAACAGGTATAAGAAACTTACCAACGCAATTTCATCACTACAAAGCCAATAAACTTTGATGAAGCAATACGAGAAAAAGAATGGGTTGATGCAATGGAAGAAGAAATCAAGATAATAGAGAAGAATCAAACATGGGAGCTAGTACAAAAACCAAATGATAAAGAAGTTATTGGACTTAAATGGGTTTATAGGATCAAATATAATGAAGATGGTTCAATAAACAAACACAAGGCAAGACTTGTGGCAAAAGGATATTCTCAACAACCAAGAATAGATTATACCAAGAAGTTCTCACTTGTGGTACGCATGGAGACAATCAAAGCTATACTTGCTTTAGCCGCTCAACTCAAACTTCGAGTCTACCAACTTGATGTCAAGTCTGCATTTCTTAATGGGAAACTTGAAGAAGAAGTCTACGTGGAACAACCTCAAGGCTATATTGTTTAAGGACAAGAAGATAAGGTCTACAAGCTTAAAAAGGCATTGTATGGTCTAAAGCAAGCACCTCAAGCATGGAATCACAATATTGACAAGTACTTGGTTAATAACGGTTTCGTTAAAAGTCCCAACGAACCGTCGTTATACATTTAGGTATAAGATCAAAAGGATATTTTAATTTTATGTCTTTATGTGGATGATTTGATATATACAAGCACAAATACTAAGATGATGGAGGAGTTTAAGAAGTCTATAATAGAAGAGTATGAGATAACAAATCTTAGCCTTATGAAGTACTTCCTCAGAATTCAAGCAAAGCAAGAGCAAGGTATGATATTTATGTGTCGAGAAAAACATGCAGAAGATCTACTTAAGAAATATAACATGGAATATTAGAAGCCACTAGCAGCTTCGATGGCACAAAATGACAAGCTAATAAAGAATGATAATGAAGAAAGAGTAAGTGAGACAACCTTCTGAAGTCTAGTAGGGTTGCTAATATATCTGACCAATACAAGACCTGATATAGTACATGTAGTCAACGTTGTCTCAAGATACATGAGTCAACCAAGCAAGGCGCATTTTATTGCTACAAAAAGCATACGTTGCTACGTGAAAGGAATAAATATTTTTGGAATTTTCTACCAGTTTAAAGAAAATTCAAATATTATTGGCTATATCGATAGGGATCGAGCTGGAAACATCGATAATAGAAAAAGTACGAGTGGATATGCATTCTTTCTTGGAACAAAAATTATCTCATGGTCATCAAGAAAGCAAAAGACAGTGGCATTATCTTCAGCTGAAGCCAAATACATTGTTGTTATAAGTGCTGCATGTGAAGAGTTTGGTTAAGAAGAATTCAACGAGATTTATAAGAAGACATCAAGAACCCAACGACGAATTATATTGCTATGGCAAAGAATCCTTTCTTTCACAGTAGAATGAAGCACATTGAATTACAACATCACTTCATTATAGACCTTGTTGAAAAAAAGAGAAATTTCATTGCAATTCTGCAAGACCATCGAGCAAGTGGCTGATATGTTTACTAAGGCGATCACAACCGAGAAATTCATTTACTTTCGAGCGCTACTCGGAGTTAAAGATTTTTCTAGCTTGAGGAAGAGTGTTAAAAATTGACCTAGAAAAATCTAGGTATTAGAGATTAACCTAGAAAATCTATACTAGTCAAAATATCTAGATTAGTTTGTAAAATTGTAGAATTATCTAGTTAGTACTAGATAAAGAAAAATCTAGAAATTAAAAAAAAATACTAGTAAATCGACTTACATGAGTCGGTGAAGGAACCTATAAAAGGCCTTGGGTGTGTGAGTGTTGTAATGAACAAAACCAAAGTAAATAACCAACAAATCCTTATATAACTCCTCTTAAACTTACTTATTCAGTTTAGTCCACATACTATTTCACCTTCTTCAATTACATCCAAATATAATCAACACCTCAAATTATCTACTCCATCTCCCTAAAAAGTTTAACTAAATTGAAATTTGAAATTCAATCATATTTATTTATTTAAATTCATTTTTGCAATCATATATGTTTATATAAAATTCTTAGATATTTTACATGCTTTGTATATATTTTTGCAACCATTTCAACGATCTCATATCAATTTTATGGTTTTTTGTTGAAATTTTTTATTTTTGATCTAATCCAATCAATATAATTCTTTCTCTCAAGATGTACACTTGCATCAATTCATCAATTGATATCATTTTCTAAATCTAATTTATGTCATTAATGCTTATGCATCGTTGTGATTTTAGGCTCTGTCAAAAATAGTTCATTATAAGAAATTTGTATCAAAAGTAAAATTTTGAGATTCTCCGGATGCATATAAAACTTCCATTAGAGTGCTGGTATGCGATACTCTTGCTAAGAATATTCATATTTTCTGAATTGCTAATGGAAATTTTGAAATATGCAAGAAAGTGATTGATTGATTGATTTGCTCACTTACAGCAAAGTTCAAGAGTAACTCAAAAAGATATCGGACATTGAAGCCATAACTTTCAGACAAGAGATAACAATATGTTTCGAAAATGAGATGACCGATCCATTATACAAAATAGATCCGGGCTTGGTTGCTGATTTATATGGAAATGGATCATGCCATTGACAAAGGAAGTTCTGCTCCAAATATGGTATGAAGTAGCTTAGTTTTATACAGACAACGTAACATGTAATCTTGATTTAAATTATTTTTTATTTAATTGCACCTCCTCTGAACTTTTTCAAAAATAGATGCTCGCTAATAAATAAGGCAGCTGAAGGTTGAAGCTCCACAAATCCATCAAAAAAATATTGAACAAAAACATTCATCAATAACTTTTTGTTGATTGCTTGGATGATTTGTTTCGGGATGGAACAGTTGAATAATCAAAAATATTCATACTGAATTATTTAAATTATAGACTTTATCTATATAAAACTATCTAAGATTAAAAATAATATTTAAATTGTTTGAATCACAAACTCTAACTGAAACTTTGTTTTATAACTATCCACGTTATATAGAAGAAAATTTAATAAAATAATCCCAGATAAATAAATTTTATAATAAAAATATGGATGTAATCCGCGCAAGCTCCGGCCTTCATCTAGTTTTTCGATAAAATAGATTACATATTCAAAAGAATAAGAATATAAATAATTAAATAGTAACAGAAGAAATAAAGTAGCAATTGAAATGTTGCAGAGTGAAGAGAGTTGAAATCAAATCTGATAGCTTATTCAAACCTCTTACAGCCCCATCCGTATTTAGCTTACACCAGCCTGAAGGGGGAGGAGACCATGTGAGCATAACCGTAGTGGCTGAGGTCAAGTGAGGCATAGCCAAAGAAGGAGCCAAATTTTCCAGCAAAAAAAAAAAAAAAAAAAAAAAACCAGAAAACACATGCTGCACAAGGTACTCCTATCATGACAGTATTACAACGCAAATTCCGCTGAAACCAAGCTTCGAAAGTGATGGAAGGATCAAAGCACTGGCCGCCTGTTCCTTCTGGAACAAACTTACGCCATATATATGGCTTTAGCAATTATATCAAATTGTTTCCACTATTATGAAAGCAATTATATAGATAGTAATTTATTTCTTGGTCAATTAATCACATCTCCCTCTATACTTGGAAGAAACTTTGATCGGCATTCCATGTGCAGGGAATGGAAGAGGATCCATAGTAATTTGCTCATCGGGGTATATTAATGACCATTCATAACCAGTAACCACATGATGCACAAAAATTAGAATATTAAGCTTAGCCAATTGGTATCCTGCACAAAGTCTTGGTCCTCCTCCAAAAGGAAGATAGACATAAGGTGGAATCTCCTCTTCAAATCTACTTGGATTGAAACTCAATGGATCCACAAAATACTGTTTGTTGTAGTGTGTCCCATGTGTTGTCCATAACACTTTCCATCCTCTGGGAATTGTAAAACCTCCATAGTTAATGTCTGTAATTGCTTTTCTGAAGGAGCCAAAAATGGGAGGGAAAAGTCTCATGCTTTCACGTGCTACTTGCCATGTATACTTCATCTTTTTTGTGTCTTCTAATGTTAGTATCTCGACAGCTGTTTTTTGCTTCATTATCTCGATGTGCTCTGACCAGAATAATTAATACTATTATTTCAGAGAAGGAAAATGATAAATGTTAATTTAAATTAAATCGGTGCAAATTGAATAAATTAATATCATTTCATTCGACTTTCTAGTTATTTTTTAGCAAATTTAAAATTATTTTTCAGCTTAATAAAAATCGTTTCAAATAAAAAATTAATTTTTTAATTAAAAATTGAAAAGGAACTAAAATCAAAGTCAACTCCATTTTTATAAAATATTTATTCATTACTTTCAAACAAGCAATGAATAAATATTATAGAAAATTATTATTTAAATGTTTTATTATATATAATAATGTGTTGTGGATTGAAAAAATATTGCAAATATGAGATTTCTGCTTTCTATATTATTAAAAAAATTAATTAATTAATCAAATTATATTATTATGCTTAAAGTTGGATTATGAAAAAGCATATATGTTTCTCAAAATCAAATTTAAAATAAATTATCTATAATATATGTGTGAAAACTAAACCATACCTTGGAGAAGGAGAGAAAGACAGTGTAGATGCTGGGCCAGCATCTTGAATGTCATAGCAATGGCAAAGGAGGTTGTATCATGAGCTGCAAAAACTAACAAAACGACATTATCAATAACTTCTTCTTCACTAATCTCTCCACGAAGCATCCCACCAAGTAATTGATCGAGTAAAATTCCCTCTTCTTCTTTTTCCAACCCTTCTTCAATTTTCTTCCTCTTCTCTCTCACTACTTCAACCAAAAACTTCTCGACTGCCTTCCTTGCCTTCTTCGCTTTATAAAACCTGAAACCAGGAAGTGACAACGGCAGTGCAAAAACGCCGTCCAAAATTTTCTCAAAAGTAGTAAAAATTCCAGAGTTAGCTTTTATACCTAACAAGCACTCAAAAATTATAGTAAATGTCAAAAGTTTGGTAGAATTGTAGAGACTGATTGTGTTTATGCTATTCTTGTTATTGTTCCAATATTTCTGTAAGTGCAACTCGACTGAATTGCATATTTTTGGGACTAAAGCCTCTAGCGCTGCACTGTTAAGGCTAGAGGCTATGAACCCACGTAGACATCGATGCCTATCTCCTTGTTTTTCCATGATTGAGTTCTTACCCATTAGCTGAACTGAAGTGCTAGGCCATGAACTTACTACGAACTTGAATTCATTGGCCAAGAAAAACTTGTTAGCTTCAGCTCCATTTACTACAATTGTTGGCCAACCCATTAGCCTTGTTTTGAATATTTCCCCATATTTTGTAATCCGAGGCTCGACAAAGTCCTCGAACAATCGGTTCTTGCGTTGTGATTTGAAAAACTCCATTGTTTCTCCAATCCAAGGAAATCCCATTTTTCCTGGTGGGAGTTTTCTTTTACTCTGGCTATTATGCTTAAAGAAAATGGTATAAAGGATCAAAGATAATAACAAGGAAAAGAAACCCCTTGAAAATGAATAGCTTGTGATTTCCATGTTTGTTTCTAAGATCTGTCCAAAATTCAAATCCATTATAGTTTGATATATGTTTATATATATAGATATTTTCAAGCGTAACTTGTGTTCATATACATATGGTATGGTATGCCATTAAAAATAATCAGCACCATAAGATTTTTCTTTTCTTTTAAGATAGGAATATGCTAACCAATATATTTGGCACATTCTATGAACAGTGTGAGATCTTAAAATATCAGTCCTCACATTCTGCAATATTAGGAAATCCACACCCCATTGTTATGGTCTATATTTCTAAGCTTTGGATAAAAAAAGTGCCGAGCAATGCATTTAACTCCTTTATTTTCTAAGTATATAGTCCGAAATATCATTCTTAATTTCATTGTTCATAGATGGGCTTATGGAAATGGTCTAATTAAGTTTTTCTCATACTCTAATATTATTATTAGTCGACTATTGAAAATAGAAAATTCTTTTCGAGGTTAATATATATATTTTAAACTATCTAACTAAAATTAAATTAAATCGATTTCCTCTTCAACGATGCCGTTTCGAGTTTAGAATTAAGATCTAATTAAATTACCAAGCTCGGTTATAGATCCCATGAAAATATATTTTTTATTATAAATTCAATTTTTAATTTAATTATGGAATGTAAATACTCTCTATTTTCTATTTTAGAGTGTGATTGTTACAAAGTTTAAATTAGAGTGTAAGTGCAGCAAACTCCAAATTTCAGAGTATTAAGGGTCTATTCGACAAAATTAGTTATTTTGATAGCTTTTAATTGTTTTAGTAGCGTTTAGCTATTAGCTGTTTGAGTAGCCTTTCAAGCTAAACATTACATTAATTGACTTTTCATAAAAAGTTACCCTAACCTTTAAAAATTAGTCCAAACATTATGTTACTGAATAATTTTTAAGTAGTGTTTAGCGTTTTGACTGCTGTCGAACACAATTTAAGCGTATATTAAGCCTCTCTAATCTGCATGTGTCTTATCTATTTTTTGTTCAACCAATAAAAATATATATGAAGATTTAGCAAATGTTTATAAATCGCAAAATTATTCTTTAAATATACATATATATATATATATACCAACAAAAATCAATGGACCGTTTTAAACACACAAATTAGAATAACATACAGAATTTAAACAAAGCAGAAAAGCAATATTATAGTATTTATTATTATTATTGCATATTCAGATAAGTACGTGGCGTTGTGTACGCAGGTACCCCAGCACATAAAAACTGGGCTTCGCGCCAGTAGCATTGCACCCCGGGTTTCCAGCCTATATACTTATCCTTAAATGCTTATATAAACAGTTTAAACAAGTACTATATAAATAAAATATTATATAAATGCATGAACAACTACTGTATAGATTTTATTTACGTTTTTTAAGGTTTAGGGTTCCTGCAACCTTAACCTGGGATCCCCAGAGTTAAGTCAGAGTGAGGAGGGAGAAGAGAAAGTTGTCGTCAACACGGGCTTACTGAAGTAGCAGTTGATATACAAAAGCAAAGAAACAACTTTTATTTAAATACAAAATAGAATTACAAGATTGAAACATAAAACTGAAATAAACTTACAAAAGAACTTACAAAGATTTAGCTTATAGATCTTTAGCTTAGATCTTTCTTAACTTCGAACTTCTTACAACTTGAATAATAGAGAGAGAAGGGATGAGAGGGAGAGAGGTGCTAAAACTAG